>CATIWM010335295.1:0-13787 GCA_949671775.1 Mallotus repandus | reverse complement strand
GAAATATATATTTCTCATTAATTCTACTTAAATGAATTTCTTACTCCTTATAGTTATTATTTTTATGATATGCATAATTTTAGGGGGAGTAAAATTAATTTAAATTATCACACACTTCACTTTATATTATTCTCTCAAACTCAAAATAAGTTTGTCAAAATCAAAAAGGGGGAGATTGTTGACCTTAGCAATAATCAATCTTGATTTTGATCTTAAGAAAATTGATTTTGAGCATTTAACATGTTTGTTTCAGTGTGTATAAGCTAGGACTATAATGGAAATCAAAATAAAGCTAAGTATGCTTTTGGGCTAAATCGACATTCGGGATTCCAGGAAGATTTTGGAAATCTTAGACTTTTTAAATGAGAAAGTTATGTTCTTAACATTTGAAGTATACATCACAAGATTTTCAAATTGATCTTACTTGTTAAAATTTGAATTCATTTAAGTCTGGAAATCTTCAGTTAAATTTAGCATATGCAGTTTTCATTTCAATATGAGCAGCTCTCAGAATTTCAATAATATCTTGAGCTAAAGATGTCCAATTTAAGTGATTCAAAGTGATATGGAAATCTAAGACAAATACCTACAACTTTTATGAATAAAGCTAAGGCTAATTCAATCTTCTTAAATGTCAAAAAGTCATGATCCCGACCGGGACCATGCAAGTCCCAACCGGGACCAAAATTGCATCAAATTGAAGAATTTATCCATAATATATCTCAGGCCAATGTCCCGACCGGGACAAGTGTGATCCCAACCGGGATCAGGTCAGTCACGACTGGGATCAAGGTTGTCTTCAAACATAACGGCTATAACGGACATATTTTTGAATATCTCGATCGGGATTAGGATGATCACGACCGGGACTAGGGTTTTTGTAGGCTAAAAGTCCAAATTTCATCCAAATGAAGTTTGAATTTGTTGGAAACAAAATTATTATTTCTAACAGCTATAATTGAATTGCTCAACTATAAATACAATCTTTGAAAATCATTTAAAGGTTAAGAAACTTGTTTTTCATATATACATTCTCAAGCAATCAATTTAGCTCTAAATTCTCTTTAATTCATTCTTGTATTTGATAAACACTTGTGAGAGTTTAGTGAGTGTTAGAATAGAAATTCTTATTCTTCTATTTTATGGGGTGAAAAAAAGGGAAGTGAGGTTCTATTCTAAAGGATTGGTTTAAGTGTTTAGCCATTAAAACACTTAGAAATTTAGTTTTAGTGTAAGCCTTCAAAACACTTGTGAATCGGTTTTTGAGTAAGCCTTGAAAACTCAAGTTGTAAGGTTTGAGTTGAGCCTAAAGCTCAAGTTGTAAAATTCAATCTAAGGGAATAGATTGTAGTGATTTAAAATCCTAACTTGGGGATAAGTTAGGTGGAGACGTAAGATTGTTAAGAATCCGAACTCCTTAAATATTTGTGTTCATCATTCTTCTTTTTCAACATTCTTTCATTTTTGCTTATTTGTTTTTAAGTTTTTATTTTTATTTGATAGGTCTATTCACCCCCCTCTAGGGCATTTTAATTTTTACTTTTATTATTATTAATGATAAAAATAAAAAAAAATTATATATCTCATAATTTTTATTTTCTTATTGTTATTTTTTTATTTTTAACAAAAATCAACAAATATAAATAAAGATAAACAATAAAAACAATTGAAAGCAACAATTGAAATAATAAAATCAACAAAAGCAACAAAAAATTGTAGTTATTGATTTTTGTTTATTTTTGTTGACTTTTATTGTTGTTTATTGTTTTTTCATCATTAATAATAAAATTAAGACCATAAATATAATTTTTACTTTTTTTAGTATCAATAATCAAAATAATAATTTATTTGATATATTTCATAATTTTTTGCTATTTTTACTAAAAAAATAATTATTAAATACTATGGGTAATTTTTGCTTTAATTAGTTTAATTTCTAAATTCTAAATAATTATTGCAGACTATGGGTAATTTTTTGTTTAATTAGATTAATTTTTATATTCTAAATAATAGTAAGTTTCAAAATTAAAAAAATTATTATTTAGAATATAAAATTAAATAATTTAAAATATACAAATCAAATAAATACATACAATAAAATTAAATTAAAGATGACTTCAATAATAATAAGTAAGTAAAAAAGAATTACAGAAAAAATAAAAGAAGAAAAAAAAAGGGCAAACGTCGAAGTTGTGCCCAAAATTTTAAAAATAGAACAAAAACAGGTTAAAACTGAAAGTAAAGAAAACAAAACTAAAAAAAAAAATGCGCCTAGCCACTAACAAAATTAAAGGCGTTGACCTGACCATGAGATGAAATTTTCTCAAAAAAAAGTTTAACGTGGAAGAAAAAGAAAAGAAAAGACGCATGTATTTTTTTATTTGTATGTGTGATGAATCCTGATGAATATTGCAATATAAATAGGGTCCATATTAAAACACAGTCACTTTAAATTGAGAGAGAAGAAAAGCCCAAATCCAAAAATAAAGCTCAAACTTGATCAATTTTTAAAGCCGTTAATCCGTCAGACAAATTGTTACTGTAGTTCATTGGATTGGATCGGTATGTCCTTTTCAAACTCTAAATCAATCGTTGACTATAAGTTCTTACTGGATAAGTGAATTCAGAGGGTAATTTGTACATATAGTCACTAAACTTTATTTGTGATTTCAGTTTGGTTACAAAACTTTAATTTGTGTCTTTTTAGTTACCAAATTTTGATTTTTATTTCAAACGTAGTCTCTGTCTAAGATTTTAAGCCTTAAAGTTATCTAATATTACCATTTTAGTCCAAAAAATTATTTCCTTGCAAATTAGTCCATAGGTTCTAAAAATAATAAATAAAATAAAAATATATATTTTTATTTTCTCCATGCCTTTCATTGTAGATAGTCTTGTCCATTATTTGTGTTTATTTGACTGATCTAATATTAACAGTTTGAGAGTTTTAAGATAAAAATTATTCGACACAGGATAGGAAGAGGTTAATATTCACAAAGAATATCATAATCAATATAATGTGACTTTATTGAATACAATAAATTAAAATATTTGATACAAAATGTACAATAAATTAAAATTTAATAAGTTTTTTTTGTGCGAAACATAGTATTTTTAGAAATTTTTTTGAACACAAAAAAAGAAGGTAAGGATTAAATGGACTATTGTCACTAGAATATTTAACATTTATCACCATATTTTATAAAAAATTAAATATTTATAATTTGTTATAAGTTTAGTTTATAATTAGAATTTTAAATGTCTGTTTATTAATAAAAAAAAGTTATTGCACAATTCGTATTAAATTTTTTAAAAAAAATGCTCAATTGTTGTAATCCTGATGGATTATTAGAATCCGAACTCTCTGTTCGATTTTCTATTTTTCTAGCAATTATTTTAATCTAAACCAAGCAAATGATTTAAAAAAATAATAATATTATTAATAATACATAACTTTCTATTGTATTTAATACAGTTACAGTATTAATTATAATATTATTGGTAAATACTAACTTTTTTATGTCCTACGTCGAATAATTCTTATCTTAAAACTCTCAAACTATTAGTATTAAACTAGTCAAATAAACACAAATAATAAACAAAATTCTCTACAATGAAAGATATGGAATAAATAAAACTCTCTACAATGGAAATGAAAGATATAGAATATTTTTATTTTATTTATTAGTTTTAAAATCTATGAATTTATTTATAAGAAAATAATTTTTTAAATTAAAATAATAATATTATATAATTTTAAAATTTAAAATCTTAAACAAAAACTAAATTCGAAATAAAAATTAAAATTTGATAATAAAAAGTAAAATCTTTATTAAAGTTTAGTCACCGTTACAATAATTTACCCAGACTTCGGACCAGCCTCAATCGCTCCTCCCAGTTCCCATAATAACGGAACGTCGTCGTCGCAGGTTGCTGAATGACTCTGAATTCAATTGGCACCAATAGTCACACACCTGGCAGCTGGGGCAGCGAGCCAAAAAGGTACACAGTCGACCAACTCCCAGAAATGGGAATCAGAGAGGAAGAGCAGCCTCCTCTGCTGCTTTCAGAGCAAGGTCGTCAACAGCAGCAACATTGTTCTTTTATCAGAGAAACCTGGGTGGAATCGAAGAAGATATGGCAAATTGCGGCTCCTTCTATTTTCAGCCGTCTCGCTATGTTTTCCATGACCGTTATCACTCAAGCATTCGCTGGCCACCTTGGTGATCTCAATCTCGCCGCCATTTCCATCGCCACCACTGTCATCATCTCCATTAGTTTCGGTTTCTTGGTAAGTGATGGATCCGATAGTTTGATTGGGACTTTTTTTTCTTGTTTAATTTTCTGTCTTCCACATCCTTCAACAATTTCTGACCAGGATTCTTTCAATTATTGCTCCAGCTTGGCACGGCTAGTGCATTAGAAACGCTATGTGGGCAAGCTTATGGAGCCAAGCAATACCACATGCTAGGCTTATATATGCAACGTTCTTGGATTGTTTTATCTTTATGTTCAATGTTGTTGCTACCCATGTTCTTGTTCGCAACCCCACTCTTGAAGCTGATAGGCCAGCCTGAACGGGTTGCTGAGCAGACAGGTTTGGTGGCATTTTGGTTAATTCCTTTTCATTTTTGCTTCCCTTTTCAGTTCACACTGCAAAGATTCTTACAGAGCCAACTAAAGACTGGGGTTGTCGCTTTGGTGTCTGGTGATGCTCTTCTGATTCATGTGTTTATGAGTTGGGTTTTTGTTTATAATTTGCCAGTTGGGATTGTTGGCACCGCAATTACTCTTGATTTCTCTTGGTGGATTTCTGTTTTGGGAATGTTTGTGTATTGTGTTTATGGTGGTTGTCCAGATTCTTGGACTGGTTTCTCTATGCAAGCTTGTGTTGGACTTTGGCCGTTCTTTAAACTCTCTGTCGCTTCTGGGATCATGCTTTTGTATGTGTGTTTTATCTCTCATTTTTTATTTACTAATTGACTTCACAATGGATTGATTGCTCAAAGTGATGGGTTTGTACACTCTATTATTTAAGGTTAGAGAACTTCTACTACAGAGTGTTGATTATTATATCTGGGTATTTGATCAACACTGAAGTTGCAGTTGATGCCCTTTCAATCTGGTTGGTTATTGTTCACAATTCTTATTATTTCTTTTAAGTTTAGTGAATGCTGGCTTGTGATTTGATTTCGGTTCATATTCTTTAGTCTCATGAGTTTTTACTTTGTTCGGCAGCATATCTATCTACGCTTGGGAATCTATGATTCCACTTGGATTTTTGGCTGCCTCAGGGTGCGTTACTGGCTGTGTCTTTCTCCATCATTTCAATCCCTTTCTATCCAAATGGCAAAAACAGTAGATAGTTAATAAAGAAAAAAAAAACATTTTCATCCTTTCACCCTGGAATCAAAAGGGAATTTGGAGTACAAGAAAGATAACATAGATTGTCGGGTACTCTTATTTTAGGAAGAAACTTTAGAAAGTATTTAAAGGGAGAGGCATCTTTTGTTCTTTGCAAATGAGAAATCTTGATCGATGACTATTTACGATTATTAACTCATCTAAGAATATCTGGGATTGCCTCATCTAGATATGTTTTGTTTTAGTACAACATCATCTTAGAGCTCAAATTTGCTATGGTCTTAGGCTACACTTGCAAAAGAGTGATTCAATTCAAATCGGTCTCTGAGTATGAGATATTATTCTGAAACAAATTCATGCTTTTACCTTTTTCTTCTATTTGTGAAATCATTGCAGGGTGCGTGTTGCAAATGAGCTTGGTTCGGGCAATGCGAAAGGTGCCAAATTTAAAACCAAAGTGTCAATATTGACCTCCCTGGTAGTTGGACTGTTCTTTTGGTTAATCATCATAGTTTTCCCTGAGAAACTTGCAATGATCTTTACCTCAAGCTCCTCTGTCATTGCCATGGTTAATGAGTTGGCACTTTTACTAGCATTCACCATACTTCTCAATTGCATTCAACCAGTTCTTTCAGGTAACAAATATAACAAGAATTTGCAATTTAGAATAGTAAAGCTGAACCCCGCTAAATGATGACTGCCAAATATTCCTTTTCAGGTGTGGCAGTTGGGTCTGGCAAGCATTGGTAGCATTTATAAACATTGGCAGCTACTACGCAGTTGGGGTGCCTCTTGGGATCTGCTTAGGATGGCTGTTCCACTTTGGTTTTACAGTAAGTAGAATTTTGTTGTTGCAAACACCTGAAGCTTTTTTGCATTTGCATAATTAACTGTTAAAAAAGTCAATCAAACTTTTTTGGCTTCTTCAATATGCCATGTTGGGGTAGCAACTAGCAAGTATCAGGATGGAATGAGAATGAATAACTAGGGTGAGCATTCACCTGGTTCTGTTCTGAACCGACCAAGAGACCCCTAAACCTAAATGTTTATGCATATTTTGACAATCCCCAGTACTGAAAAAAGAGTTCAAAGCTAATGTGTACTGTAATAATAATTGAATTAGATTGATCTTGTTCTTTTTTTTGTCATTCATATGTTACATTATTTTAAGCAGGGTATCTGGGCTGGAATGATTATTGGAACAGTGGTCCAAACATTGATACTGACGATGGTCACCATGAAATGTGAATGGGAAAAAGAGGTAAGCACAATTAAGTTCTCCGCCAATCCATTTGTTTTCTCTTTTGTGTTATGCAAGTAATTGACAGCTTCTTGTATAAAACGCCATTTACAGGCAGAGAAAGCTCATCTCCACGTAACCAATGAAGCTGCTTCTATTGTTGTTAATGCAATACAACTATGAGGTTCATAATTATTAGCCTGCAACTGGTGTCCCTTACGAAGAGTTTAAGAAACACCCCTAAGACAGCAGTCTTTTTGTAGCACACTTCTTTTTGTCTATTTTGCTGACTTCACGAAAAAGAAAAAGGAAGGAAACTAATTTTTTTTTCCCCTCTCTAAACATTCAAAAGGAAGTGGATTTTGAGATGATATGCATAGGATTATTCTGAAATGTAATTGCCTCCTTCATATTACCATTCTGTTCATGTCCGAAACTAAATATTTTTCTCATTCTTTCTTTAGCTGAACGTTGATGTAGATGATGGCACTGGAAAACAGTGTATGTTCTGCAGGCAATTTGCTTACCATTTTTTAGATAATCTTCTAAATGTTTAATTGTGGCGTAAACCAGAGATGAAAGGTACAGTAAAATCTTTATAAAACAATACTTCTAGGATATAAGAAAATCATTATTTTAAAAGAACTATTTATATATCAATAAATGAATATTATAAAAAAAAATTTATATATATTTTTACTTCTTTTGACTAATATATCCAATTTTTAAATTAAAAACACACTAAATATAATAAGAAAATAAAACCTTCATTTAACATTATATATTTCACCAATTATTTATTTATATGTAATGAACATTGAAAAAAGTTTACATAATTTTTGTTTGGACATTGATACGTATAATGATCTGCAATATAATGGGTCGTATATGACAAAAAAATAATTGGGGGCAGTTCTAAAATTGCCTCCAATGTTACTAAATATATTTTTTTGAATTTTATTTTTTTTTAAATTTTAATTTTTTTAATTTTTTTTAAATCTAAAATTGAAGTTGTACATAGATAAATTCGTGTAAAGATTTAAATATATGTAGTCTGTAAATTTTTTTATTTTTTAATAATATAATTACAAAAAAATATTTAAGAATATTTTGATAAAAGTCGCAATCCGCGGTGTTACTGTCAATGTCACGAAATTAGGGCACCTAACATATCCCTTTATATTATTTATATTACATATGCATATATGTATAAGTATTGATTTGGTAAATGACCCTCCAAGGCTAGGTCGGTCCCAGATACGGATGGTTGAATTTTGAGTTTGAGAACTGAGATGGTGTGTTTTCAGCCGTTACGTATAAAATGACATATCATTGCATGTATTTGCTTTCATAGAATCTATCATTTTTTTGAGGGACATAGAATCTATCGTTTTTTTTCACTTAAGACCTCACCTAACTATTCTAGTTCAGCTATGACATTCAGTTGGAAAGTTGACTGATTGTATATTTCCTTGTAAGATCCCTGTGTCTTTATCCTTACCAAAAGAAGCAAAAACTAAAAAATTTATGTCTCTTTACAAAGATTAGATTTTTGTTTTATTTGTTGTTTTTAAATTCTTGATGGGTAGCAGCAATGAAAATGATGGTGATATCAGTGAAGCGCTGTTACCTGAACAAGAAGATGATGTTTTTAATGGTATTAGGGATGATCAAGAGAATAAAGGCCTCACCACAAGAGTCTGGATTGAGACCAAAAAGTTATGGCGAATTGTTGGACCTGCCATTTTCAGCAGGATTGGATCTTACTCCATGAACATCATCACCCAAGCTTTTGCTGGCCATCTTGGAGATGTTCAACTCGCTTCTATCTCTATAGCCAACACTGTCATAGTGGGCTTCAATTTTGGACTATTGGTAATTTTTTCTTTTTGATAAATTAATCAGTTGACTGATAATATTTTTTTTTTGACTATTGGTAATTAATCAGTTGATTAATAATATTCTTTGTTAGACTTATAATTAATTAATTAATTAATTAATTTGTTGTTTTCTAAACTTACATATAACATAATCGTTTCTTTAATTGATCATGTCTCTGGATATTAATCTGATATGGCTTATTTTGATATTCTTCTGTATCATTTATGCATGTTTCTGCTGTAGTAAAAATATATGGAAGAAAAAAAATAAAAACTAACATTTTTGTTTAATTCTTTAAATTAGCTAGGAATGGCGAGCGCATTAGAAACGTTATGTGGACAAGCATTTGGTGCCAAAAGGTACCATATGTTGGGAATTTACATGCAAAGATCATGGATTGTGTTGTTCTCGTGTTGTTTCTTGCTGCTGCCATTTTACGTATTTGCTTCTCCAATCTTGAAATGGTTAGGACAGCCAGAAGATGTGGCAGAGGAGTCATGGGTAGTAGCTATGTGGCTGTTACCAATGCACTTCAGCTTTGCATTTTTGTTCCCACTGCAAAGGTTCTTGCAAAGCCAGCTAAAGAATCATATGATAGCTTGGTTTGCTCTTGTTGCACTAGTAATCAATGCGTTTACGAGTTGGCTTCTTGTATATGTTCTGGATTTTGGTGTTGTCGGTGCTGCTATTGCGTTGGACGTTTGTTGGTGGTTTATGGGATTTGCTCTGTTTGTTTATGTTCTGTTTAAATGTCCTTTGACTTGGACTGGTTTCTCAATGCAAGCCTTCTCTGGGTTATGGGAATTTGTGAAACTTTCTGCTGCTTCAGGTGTCATGCTTTGGTATTATTCTCTATCTTTTTTTCTTTAAATCACTTCATTTTTCAAGTAGAAAAAATTTTAAAAAAAAAAAACAATTTTTTTGGGGGTTTGGTAGTGCAGCTTGGAGAACTGGTACTATAGAATACTACTTTTAATGACTGGATTCCTCAAAAATGCAACACTTGCTACAGATGCCTTATCTGTCTGGTATTGTTAATACGCTTTGTTTTAATTAAACTTTTCACTAAACAAATTGTACAGGAAAAATTCACTTGTTCCTGTGTTGGCTTTGGGTTTGATTTGTGCAGCTTGTCTCTCAGTGCATGGCAGATCATGATTCCCATAGCCTTCTTTGCAGCCACAGGGTAAATTTTCTTTATTCTTTTGAAGTGAGAAAATGTTTTACATTATTTTTATATTAATGTTACAGTATATAGTGAAACCATGTGCCCATACTGATGTCTTTGTGCTTTTTGTCCAAATATAAATGATTTTGCAGGGTGAGGGTAGCAAATGAATTGGGAGCTGGAAATGGGAAAGCAGCAAAATTTTCAACAAAAGTATCTGTGGTGCAATCATCTATAATTGCACTAATAATATGCATAATTATCGTGCTACTACATGACAAATTGGCACTCATATTCACGTCTAGCATTGATGTTATTGAAGAGGTAGATGAGCTCTCTGTCCTACTTGCAATCAGTGTACTCATCAACAGCGTTCAACCAGTGCTTTCGGGTAAGCTTTGGTCTGTTGTCCGTAGCTCAAAAAAATATATATATATTGAAACTCTTGAAACAAGTTCTATAAGACCCATGTTCTTGATCATGGCAGGGGTGGCGGTAGGATCGGGATGGCAGGCATATGTTGCATATGTGAATCTTGGGTGCTACTATATTATTGGCCTACCACTTGGGATTCTGATGGGGTGGGTCTTCAAGCTAGGAGTCAAGGCAAGTATAGTTAATTCTTTGGCACAGTTTTAGTCCTTCTCCATTACTAATAATGTACTGCATAGCAAATACACAGGCTTTTTTTTATTTATTTTCTTTTGATTCACAAGTAACTAAATCTAATGAACAAATTATTGTTGTTTAGGGCATCTGGTGCGGGATGATATTTGGTGGAACGTTTAGTCAGACGGTGATATTAGCCATCTTAACAATCAGAACAGACTGGGACAAGGAGGTAAGCAAGGACAAATCATATTCTCCATTTTGTATTTTTTGTGTGCGCGCGCGCTCTCAATGGTCAAATTGGTGGATTTTGTAGGCTGAAAAAGCTCGTGCTCGTGTAGCTAAATGGTCAAGTCCACACGCAGATGAACAATCAGAGGATACACATTGACACAGTTTTTTTGTTGGAACTTTTGTTTGCATTACTTAATTCATACGCCAAAATCTCGGCGTGCTCCTTTTTGGGTACTCTAATTTGGAGTACTGCTCCACACTCCTGAGGTTGTTGTATGATCAATGCTAACCGTATTATTATTTTTCCTTTACTTTTATCATAGTTTGTTTTGTTTTTATCCATATCGATTAATTTAGGGTACCGTACTGCTGTTTAGATCTATATATATATATATATATATATATTAAGCTCAGAGAACTTCACTGCAGAGTGTTGATTTACTTGCACAGCACCGAAGTTTCAGTTAATGCCCCTTCAATCTGGTTTGTTACTGTTCACAATATGCTTATCTTTTTTTTTTTTTTCACTCTAATTAATCCGGTTCAATCAGGACATGAGACAAAAGTCTTTCAACAACTAATTTAATACAGTTGCATACATCAGAATTTGAACCAGAGACATTATTTATGTGAGAACAATCCCCTGCTAGTTGTATCTAGTGGTTGTTGATATGTTTATCGCTTCTTTTAATTGTAAGGGACATCGATAGATGATACGTGCCGCAATATCGCGGTTTGTAAGAAAATAAAATTTTAATTGCCCTTATAAGGTTAATTAAATTTATTTTTAAAAATTTTAATTTTTTTAATAACTAATTAAAACGATAGAATTTAAAAAATAAAAATGAATTGAATTAACCTATCATGCCTTGATTTAAACATCTATAAATAATTTATTTATTTTTATTTATAATATAATTATAAAAAAAAAGTCACTACCTGCAAAGTAGCCATGTTAATTTTTATCCTAACTTTATTTATTTATTTATTTTATTGGTACATTTATCCTAACTTTATTGATTGTGAGCCTGAGATTTTATTCTGGCTCGTGTTCCTTCGCTCTGATGAGATTTAGTTTGTTCAGTAGCATATCTATCTACGCTTGCTTGGGCTTTTGGCTGCCACAGCTGCGTTTTCAGGCCGTGAGTCTCTCTCCCTTTCAATCCCTTTCTACCCAAATAGCGAAAACAGTAGATAGTCAATAAACCACAAAAAACATTTTGATCCTTTTACTTTGGAATCAAAAGGACAATTGAGGTATAAAAAAGGATGGAAAACAGATCGTAGCAGTAGTCCTATGATAGGAATAAACTTTGTAAAGTGGAACTGACTGTTTAAGAGAAAGGCATCTTAAACTTGTTCTTTCAAAAGAGAAATTTCGATGAATGACTTTTTACTATATTATTAACTCACCTAGGATGCTTGGGACTGCCTCATCTAGATATGTTCTGTTTCAGTAGGATACAACACAACTTAGACTACACTTGCATAAGAGTGATTCAATTCAAATCGGTCTCTAAGCATGAGATATTCTTATGTAACCATTTGCAATGAGAGAGATGGACTTTAGTGACTTTGGCCTAATTATAACCAAAATACTAAAACTAGTTATTTGGGTAGTTGACTTTTATCATTTATATGTCATTTAGTTGGTTTATATATTTTCAATGTGGGATTTTAACACTCCCCTCAAGTGCAACTGGAATTTAACAGTTGACACTTGAAACCCGTATTTTTTGAATTGAAAGGGAGCGGCAACACCGGACCAAGTCGCTAGGACTGGACATCCAAACAGACAACCAAAAATTTTTAAGAAACCAGGTCAGATGCACTCTGATACCATAATACAAAATATCAGCTTTTTCATTGATAAGAATGAGAATTACAAGAACATTCAACATATATACAAGACTTAGCTCATGCATTTTGCATTTCCTATAAGTTGAGTTGTACAACTTGACACTCTGTGATAACTACTTTTGGTGGGAACAAAACAACCTTTAGCTAGAATTTGATTACATATACACACGTCTACATTTAGAATGTTGCAGACTATCATCTTACAACTTGACACTTTCTGCTGTTGCAGTGGTAAATAATTACTATAAGTAAATTCGCTATTACCAAACCTCCCTCCCCCCCCCCCCCCCCCCCTCCTTCCAAGCTGGAGCATAAAGATCATAAAGCCCCAACTTGGAAATAGAAGGGCGAAAAGAACATGGAGGAAGAGCAAAGCCAAGGCACGATACTCAACTTCAAAAGAAGACTTAGAAACAGTAGATTGTTTCTTTGACTTCCAAGGAATTAATGCACCACCCAGGAAAACACAATAACCAGAAATTGATCGACAACTATCAATATATGTAGCCCAGTCAGAATCTAGAAACTCTTCAATTGAAGATGAGAATCAGTAGAAAAAATAAGCCTTTACCAGGCAAACCTATGAGATATCGTAAGACACGATGGGTTCTCTGAAGATGCATTGTTGTTGGAGAATCAAGATATTGTGAAAGTTGTTGAACGACATGTGAAATATTAGGATGAGTAGTGTAGAGATAGAGAAGTTTGTCGACCAATTGACGATAAGAAAAGGAACTCGGCAAAGGATCACCAACTTGTTGACTTAGCAGAGATGAAGTAATCATTGGAGTAGCAACTGGTTTAGAATTAAGAAAACCAATATCACTAAGAAGGTCAAGGACATACTTGCGTTGATTTAAATTTATACCTATTGCGGAACAGGCAACTTCAAGTCCTAAGAAATATTTAAGAGGACCAATATCTTTGATTTTGAAAGAATCATGTAGAAACTTTTTGACCTTAGTAATAGCAGATTCAGAGGTACTTGCAATAATCACATCATCAACATTTATTGACAGCCTTATGTTACAGCCCGCCTCATTTTGACAAGCTAGGCAGGCCCAATTTTGGCTAAGGCGTGGCAGGAATGGGCTGTGTGCATGTATGCAAGGGAAGACTCTAGAAGGTGCTAGAGATTTGTAGAAAAATGGGTAAGGGCTGTGTGCTGCCAGCCATGTCAAGATGCCTCCAAAAACTTCCCACCAAGGAGCAAGAAAGCTTGGCTCTCTAGAAGCTTCCCATGCTTGCTGCCCATGGTAGAGATTTCTCTAATAGTCTAGAATGTTCCTCTACTTTCTTGTACATATGATATTTGTAGAAATGTCTAGAAGAATTAATTGTAGCCACACATTAAGGAGGTGGAAAACCTATATAAAGGCCACCCCTCTCAATTGTAAAGTCAAGTTGGAAAAACTAATAAAGCTCACACAT
>CATIWM010335256.1:0-18176 GCA_949671775.1 Mallotus repandus | reverse complement strand
CTAAATGAACACAAGACTAAAAGAAGTTGGTATTCCGTATCCAGAACTCCTAGTTATGGTGCTAGCTTGTATTAGAGAATTGAGTTACCTCCACTTTCAATTTGTCCCAGTTATTACCCTGGGTGGCGACTCCTCATCTCCATGCCATGTCTTTGTGACAATGGTTAGTGTGTTCCTTAGAGCCCTGAGCTCAAACAGTGTCGCGGTTGCAATAAACTTGGGCGCGCGCTAAACCCCGCCGTCTACACTATGAAGAAGTCATTGTGCGTGCATGATATGTCCATACAGAAGAATAGGATGAGAATGTATGCACAATATGTTTATAAAGGCCTTATTGTGATGAATGCAAAATGGCTGCAAAAGAACATAGGTTAGTGTATGCTATTTACATGTATATGATAGATGCATGAATGAAAAAAAGAATAAAACTGGTTAGTATCTTCTGCATAGGGAACAAACCATACACATGCAAGCTCTCATTTTCCAACCTTATTACTACGTGTGGTTATTCAGTCTCTTTCCTTAGTGGGTTTTGACCTAATAGTCAATAGGGGACTATAGTTCCGCTCTCAAACAAGGTTGTTTTGATTATGTTGATTAAAATTAAAAGGTAGTTTTAGGAACGATACCGAGATGCACTCAAAATAAACATATGATGTCAATGTGGGGATCGGAAATTGGGTCACAAATGGTGTCCATAGCATATATACGCCCACATACGTATGGGCTATAGCCAACAAAAGGGGTCCAATTTCGTGTCCCCACATCAATATTTGATATGTTTACCAAAAGGCATGAAAGTATTGTTTGATAGTTTACAATTTGATTCTTTCAACATAAATGTCTGCAATTTAGTCAGATTCCTTATCCATCCATTTGATCTGATAAGGAAAAATGGATAACGTCTCATTGGTTCCATCATCAAAAGATATCACTATTTACCAGTTCTCACAGGCTATTCAGACTGAAGTTTATGATTCTTATGATTCCTCACACATCGGGCTTGTGTGAGGTAAATAAAGATCATACTAATCTAAGTGTGAGCAGTCTGTGAGAACGGACGTAACCACGTCACCCAAAGATAGAAACTAGGGATGTCATAGCATTTATGAATATCAGGTCAAACAGATAGCATCAGGTCTAGCACGCAAAGTATGGTAGGATCCTAATGGAAATTTCTATTGGTTTATTTATATAGGCTGAGTCGAGGGTGTAAGGCTAAGGGCTCCTTTAGCGAGAATGCTCCCAATGACTAGGGTTATGAACTCCGGTCGGTGAGTCTAGCATTCTTTTGATAACTTAGGTCACCCCCTTTAAGACTTAGGTTACAAATTTTGGTCAGATGAGTCTGACAAAACCACGAGTAAAGGCTAAAGGTGACAAATCCAAATCGGTCACCTTATGACTCTTGTGGAATCATAATGGATCATTTTCTGTCATTGTCGGCTGATAAGGACCAATAGTGTATGTGTGATGTGTAATGAAAATGCAATGGTGAAGGGCTTCATATGATTGAGTATTATGTAATGAGAAATAGTCATTTTCGAATTGATCTCTCTAACTAGCATCCCTAGTGGAGTCACCACTATGAGCAACCTTTTTTTTTTAGGAAACTAGGTTTTCTTTGATTCGAAGTCTTTTTCAAACTAAGTGAACTGAAAGGAAGGGACATAACAAGTTTACCGAAAGGGACATCCATTCTTTTTACAGGACAAGGACAAATGATTGGTCTCAAAGGGATGTGAGACACCTTGTGTTTATGGAGTCGCCACCTGATTTTTAGAAAATCTAGAAAAGATGAAAAGGACAGCTTCGGGTTACTCAACGAGTATCGTCCTTAGCAAAGATTCTAGGTTCGAGAGATCGCATCTACTTTTTGGCTATTTTTCATTATATAATACTCGATGCATGACTACCACATCACCCTAGTTTCAGAATGACAGTTGATATATGCATATTCACACAAACACATGATAATAACAGAAAGTAAAGGAAATTAAGTACAATTATTACATTGCTTTCCTAGTAAATACATACAAAAGAGAAGAAGTGTAGAAACATAAATCTATTCCTAATCTAGAAATACACCTACAAAACAGAGGTCAGCACAAATCTATGCAATCCCATCCATTCATTCACTAGGATAACAAATAGGCATAAGATGTTCGATTAATGAATAAGCAGATAGACGCATACAGTTGCAGTTGTGTGCACTTACAGAATTTATTAAAATGAAAATGAAAGGAATAATAAAACATTTCTAAATGATTAAAAAGTAAGAAAAGATGCATGGTTGCATCATTGGACCATGTAATAGAGGCTTTAGCTCGAAAATGTGAACTTTCACATTATAAGTGCATTTTGATGCAAAATGAGGGAAAATACTTATTTTTATATTTGATGAGTGAAATGATGCAATTCTGATGCAAAGATGTAGTTCTAATGCAAAAGTGCATTTCTTAAATTAGAAATGCATAATTTATATTAGAAATATGATTTTCATGTTGGAAATGTGAAAACTATGCAAAATGATAATATTGATATTTATTGGATGCAAAATACATACATTATGTGAAAAATGATGATTTTTCATATAAAGCTGCAAAAATGATGTAAAAATGCTGATTATGATGTTAAAATGTGATTTTTACCAATGAAGTATATTAAAAATGCGGAAATGCAGAAAGTGTGTGAAAATGATAAATCACGTATTTTTGAAAGTAAAAAAATGAAGACTTGATGCGAAAATGATATAATAATATTTTTGTGATATTTCACATTCCAGAGCTAGAGAATGCACAATGATAGTTTATTATGCAAAATGAAGCAGAGATTATTCAATCAGCATACAAGTTGTCAGTCTCATCACATAATCTCAGCAATTTCCCAACTGCTGGCGGCGATAAAATAAAAATATAGTATGGAAAAATAAACATGCAAAAATTATTATTTAGTCCTCATATTCAACTGAGCTTGCTTTTGGATTTTTGAAGCCTTAGCTTCACGAGATTCTCAAGCTGTCCTCGTCGAGAGGTTGAAAATGATGTGTAGAATGTAAATTTGTATACCTTTGAAGCGTGCTTTGACAAAGATGTGGGTGGGTTTTGTTCAAATTGGTCTGAAAATCCTAGAAAAATTGTGTGGAATGAGCTAAAAGTGTGTAAATCGGGAGTCCTGAGCCTTCAATTCGATAGAGTTTTGATATGTGTGTAAGCCCCCCTTAAAATGGGAGATAGAGACATCTATTTATAGAAAAAAGGGTATATTTATGTGTGGGCACACATCCTAAGGCACGTGAATGCTCTTTTTTACATGTGCATATGCGTGGAAGAGCGCGTAAGGGCTTAAAGTGCATGTTACGTGCTGATTTTAGGGCTTATGTGTGCTATCTTGAGGCTGTTTCTAGGGGTTTTTGGACCTTTCAGACATGTTTCCGATGTATGTTTTGTTCGAATTGGCTTTTATTTTCACACATAAGTGTTATCTATTTAGGTACGGTTATGCATAACAAATTTGCTTATGCATTGTTCCTCGAGTTGATGTAGCCTTTTTTAGGATCGCTTCCCAAGGTTTTT
Organism: Mallotus repandus; assembly: GCA_949671775.1. Lineage (NCBI taxonomy): Eukaryota > Viridiplantae > Streptophyta > Magnoliopsida > Malpighiales > Euphorbiaceae > Mallotus > Mallotus repandus. The sequence goes on along the minus strand of CATIWM010335256.1, from coordinate 14,601 downwards.
AGGGCTCACGGATGCATTTTTGATGTCCATTTTATCAAAATTGGCATCTAATTTTGAACAAGTTGTACTTCGGTCCTACGAGATGAACATCGGTCTGACGAGTTGGGTGTCTTGATCAACGATTGACTGAAATGAGCAACTTATTATTTTAATAATTCATAATTCACAAAGTCGAAGTATGATTTAGTGAATCGATGATCAATTTCGCATTGTAGAGGCTTGGTTTGGGTTTTTAGACGTTAGCAGGCTTCAGAGGCGGTACAAATGAACAGACACTTATCATATTCGAGAAGATGTTTTCAATATCTGAAATTTTTAGGGACATTCAAAATTCAATGTATGACATTTTAATTTTCTAAAATTTTCTTAGCATTTTTGGTAAATTCATAAGTTTTTATTTAACTTAGTTTAAGCATTGATACAGGTCACTAAGGCATCATCCTAGCACTGCAGCATCGACTTATTTACTATATTGTTACCTTATTGTACTGGAGCATCACCTTAGTGATCTACAGTCATTAATTTTTTTTACAATTTGACAGCAACCTAAAAAAACCAAAATTAACTTATTTTGCAAGAAACTTTTAGCAACATGTTTTGACAAGCATTTTATAAAATCTGAGGTGTTTGTTCACCTATTCAACTCAATTTGCAACTTTCAATCAACCAAAATCATTTTAATGAAATCAAATTTTCGAAACATTAATCTCCTAAAATCTTCACATTAACATCTTAAAACTAATTATTTAAATTAATATTACTTTCATTTAACTGCTTATATACTTCTAGATATTTTAAATCGATATTAACTTTAAAGTAACTCTTGAATATTGTTTAGAAAAGAATTCATGTTTGATTTGGAAGAAATAGCTCAAAGTTTTAAGTAACTTAGCACGCTATCAGCATGACAGAAAGTCATAAGTACATTCAATAATTTATCAAAAATTTCATGCTCTTTATTTTTACATCATTTTCACCAAATTTTTAGCCTTATATTTCTAGAGCAATTTTTAATTAGTTTCACCAATTGGATGTTCGAGTAAAAAGAAATAGCAAAAACACTTTTGAATGGTCGAGTTGTTTATAGAATTTGAGTAATAAAAAGTACAGCTCTGAAACTCCATCTAAACAACATTATTTAGTTTTTAACATTTCTGATAAAATTTGTAGAGGTCACATGGAAGTTTTTACAAACCCAAAAACTTGCTCATTTAGAGTTACAGAACTCTAGATATGGCTTGTACGAGTTTACTATTCACACTAGACCTGTAACTCCAAATTCTAAATGTTTATAGAAATTTGTTTATTGTATTTTTGGTTTGTAATTCAACCATTTGTGTCCCAAAAAGATAATAGCATAAATTTTTTGTAAGTTCTCAACTCTTTAATTTATAACAAGATGAAGGAACACAAAAGCTCAAAACTTTATGATTTTAAGAAGAATTTCTCTTGGGCAAAGAACAAAAAATCAGAGATTTTTCAACAAACAATTATATAATTCCACAAGTGCCAAGAGGGGGGGGGGGGGGGGGGTAAATTGGCTTCTTAAACAATATGGGTAACTTTGATTTCACACCCATTAGCAAATTAAAAACATAATAAGAGTTGAATTAAATGAAGAAGAAGAGCAAAAAAACACTAAGGATTTATAGAGGTTCAGCCCTCAAAGCCTACATTCTCTCCTCAAACTCTTGTTAAGAGTTTAAATCCACTATCAATCTACTTTAAGGTGTAGATTAAACCTTTACAAGCTTAAGCTAATCCACCCAAGTATTTTCCAAGGCTCATACTCTAACCCAGTTACTAAGAACAATCCTCTTAGCTTACAAATATTTAAAACCCTAATCCAACTCGCTTAATCTCACTATTGAGCTATTGAATGAAGAATTAAACAATTACCAACCCACACTCAAGAACACTCTTGAGATAGAAAGAAATTACAATAATTAAAGATTGAGAATTTGGGTTGGTTGAAAAATAAATTCAAGATTAATTGCTCAAGATTGCTCTAAATGTGTTTTCTCAACTTCATTAATTTTCTCCAGCTGATTTCATAGTATTATTTATATCCTCATATAAAAAAGAGTTGTTAGATGTGCATTTAATGCAAATAGAGATGTTTAAATCACCCAAAAAGAAGTAGGTTTGCACATCGTCATGATCATAATTATCAAGGCGCCAAGAAGAAATTTAAATTTGCGTGCTTTCATGATCATAACAATGGTGGTGACGATGGTCATGACAACTTTCTGAAATTTTTAGAATTTGATCGTCATGATCATGATAAATGTGTAATGATAATAATTTTGGTTGTCCTGATCATAAGATTGGTGGTGACACTAGTCATGACTCCTCTCAGGAATTTTTGGAAATTTGGAATTTGAATCTTCATAATTTTGCTTGAAAATTTTTTCTAATGATTGGAATTTATTTGTAGTCACCCACAATGAAGATTCCCATCGAAATTGACCAAGTTGGACTTCAGATCATGATAAAAATTTGATCATAATAAAAATTCGATCTTCCATTTTCCTACTATATCATAATCATGATGAGTATGTCATCACTCATGATAGGATTGCTGACTGAGCAAAATCAAAAAGCTAATTTTTCTTAGCTTGACTTGTGCAATTATGATCATAATTCTTTTGTCACTACTTGTGCCACTTTTGATTATTGCAAAAATTAATTCACCTGAATATAAACACTTAAGCACACAGATTAAATGTAATTTTACTTAATTAATTATAACCATAAAAAATGATTGTTTTAACCATCAAGGTTCAATAATCTCCCCCTTTTTGATAGTACAAATAATTATGTAAAATTAGGCTATAAATAGGAAGGAATAACTCCCCCATAAAATAACCCTAAAAAAAATGCAATAATCAATTAGCAAGTTCATTTTGCATATTTGATTAGCTAAGGCACCAATTATTATGATCATTATTATGATTATGGCAATTTTAGTCTCATCTAGAGGTAATTAGTTAAACAGAAATTAACTAGAGACAGACACAGCAAGCAATTGCATCTAATATAAAGCATGATTCCAGAATCATGATCATGAAAGAATGATCATGACCTGTGGCAGGAACATAGCTCCAAGGGAAACACAGTCACATTCATGGTCATGACTTGAAGAACATAGCCTATGACTTTTAACTAGCCACAAAACAAGTGTTGATACCCAAATTTTGATGGTCCCCCAAAAATCTGATAATTAAGGATTCCTGTCACTTAAGACAGGGGGAAAACTCCTTCGAAAGTTTTCTCGAGAGTGCTTAGATTCAGAAGAAACCTGAAAGAAACCCAAAAGATACCAAAAAACAATAAAAAAAACCCAAAAAGAGCCAAGTTGGGCCAAAAAATGACCAAAAGTGGGGCAAAAGTCCATTGGGGCAGGTCAACCCACGAGCTTGGGTTGATGACCCATGAGTGTAGGTCATTTAGCCAAGTTCGTGGGTCAAAATGACCAATTTACCCTACGTGGGTCTGAGGACCCACGTGTGTGGGTCATGGACCCAAGCTCGCAGGTCCACAGGCCCACTCTATAAAAAAATGATTTTTTACCTCATTTAGGAGGATTTTGGTACAAACTTTAAGACAACCTCCTAGAGAGAGAAAGGGCTGCTGCTCCAGTAGACTCTCTCACTCTCTCCTAAAGCATTTGGAAACTCCATTTTACCCTAAACACTATCCAAAATCATTTTTCTTTTATTTTTGTCTTAGGGTTTAGACTATTAAATCTAAATCGAGCCACTTCTTTTTCAAAGCACGCAACAAGGGTAATTACCCTATCCCTGTGAGGATCTCTCAATCATTTTCCATTAAAAATTGCATTTTTATCATCTTTTTTTATTTTATGTTTATCATTTCTACAATTTTTCATCATTTTCTTGCATTTTTATTCATTTATTGTAAATATTTATTATTGTCAATAAAGTTATGATTTTTGTGGTTATTTGAAATTTGTGAACAAGATATGTAGAAGGAGAAGGTAGTTTTGAATCCGGGAGTGTTTGCATTTATTTTGCATTTTTTTTATCATTTTTTCATCTTTTTTCCATTTATGTAAAAATTGGTATTTTAGTGTAAAGTTAACATTATTATTATTATTATTGCATCATTTTAATTTGTTATATTTACTGCACCATTTTTATTTATTTTTCTGTATTTTCTCTTTTTATGGCATTTTTATCATTTTTATGACATTTGTGGTAAAATTGGTTTTTTTTAATCATAAAGGCAATGTTTTATAGTAAAAATATCAACTTTATCATTTTAATATTTTTATTTATTTGCATATTTATTTCTTCATTTTTACCATTTTTGTGGTATTTTTGCAATTTTTATTGTCTTTTTACATTTTTATTGTATCTATACTTTTTATGGTAAATTTGGTATTTTTGTCATAAAGTTCATATTTTTATGATAAAAATATCACCTTTATCATCTTAATATATTCACTTCTATATTTTATTTATTTTTATTAATATTCCAGCTTTTTTATTATTTTTATATTATTTTTGCAATTTTTATTGCTTTTATACTTTTTATGATAAATTTGGTGTTTTTATCATAAAGTTCACATTTTTATGGTAAAAATATCATCTTTATCATTTTAATATTTTTATTTCTATCATTTTATTTATTTACATATTTATCTCTACATTTTTAATATTTTTATTGTATTTTTGCTATTTTTTGTCGTATTTATACATTTTATGATAAATTTGGTATTTTTATCATAAAGTTCACATTTTTATAGTAAGAATATCATCTTATCATTTTAATTTATTCGTTCCTGCATTTTTATTTATTTATATTAATATTCCTGAATTTTTTATTATTTTTATTGCATTTTGATAACTTTTGTTGTCTTTATGCCTTTTAGGGGTAAAATTGTTATTTCTATCATAAAGTAGATATTGTTATGGTGGAAATGACATCCTTACTATTTTTATATTTTTAATTCTGCATTATTATTATTTTTAGGGACACTTACAATCACCCCCTAAGGTTTGTCTTAATTCACTAGTTTATCCTTGCATTTTCAAAAGTCAACTAATCACCCCCTCAGGTTTGATTTTATTAACTATTTCCCCCTTCTGCTAACTACGTGCCTCCTCAGGTTTGATATTTTTATTGTAAACCTAAGGGGGTATTTAGTTAGCAGAAGGGGAAAATAGTTAATAAAATCAAACCTGATGGGGCATTTAGTTGACTTTTGGAAATGCAGTGATGGACTAGTGAATTAGGAAAAACCTCAAGGGGCTGATTGTAATTTACCTTTATTTTTATCATAGTAATTGCATTTTTATTATTTCTTTATCCGTCTGATAAATTTATTATTCTTGTCATAAAGTTCTCATCTTTCTGGTGAAAATAATATTTTTATCATTCTTTCTATTACTTTATTTACATTATTGTTATTTTTATTGTATATTTATTATGCTTGCCATTTTTATTATTTTCTTTGGTAAAATTATCATTTTCATCATAAGGGTAATATTTTTATGATGAGAATAATACATTTACCACTTTATCATTTTATTTGCACCTTTTCCATTTTAATTCCTTTATATTTACATCATCATAAAAGTCTTATTTTTAATAATAAAGATGATGACTTCACACTAAAGTACCCAAAATTTCTAAAATCTTGCATCATGCATACATTAGGATCCTTGTTTGCTTATGTGTTTATTATTTATTACTCCAATTGTGAATGAATGGAATATATTAAATCGTCCTATGTGTGATGTGTGTCTGCGTGTGTATGAAAGCTAGCCTTTGTTTTGCAAGATTATTAGAATAGGCTTATTTTATTTCATTTTTCCATTTTAATGTAATTAATAGAATAGGCTTTTTTCAAGACAATGTAATCCTTAATCCCAATTCCCCCCCCCCCCCCCCCCTTTTTATTATTTTGGATGTAATTGTTAGAATAGGCTCCTTCTCTTAGGTTGTAATCCTTAATCCCTTTCCCCTTTTTTTTTATTATTTTGCTTGATTATTTTGATTATTTCTTGCATGCTTGTATGCTACGTGCTTACCTGTCTACATGATTACTTACTTGATTGGTTAATGCTTCCTTATTTATTATGTGGTGCATGCTCGTCAATCCAATTATCCCGCGCTTTATTTAAACTGACCAATGCTTGTATGTGGTAAAATGCATAATAAAACCAAAACTGGGGTGAAGTAGTGAATAAATTAGCAATATGTATAATAAGAAACAGGAAAAGTAACTCGGACCCCCCGAACCCGGATTCTCTAGTTATGGAAGTGAATTTTTAATTTATTTCTTTCTGATACAAGTTGGGTGACGACTCTAATCTACAAGGCCTAATCAGGCAGACCCTCCCACAATCAATAACAAATGGAGATTTAGTAGATAGTCGCCATTTAGCTTGTTTGCCCTGATGCTATAAAATCACAGATCCTGTCGTGATCACGGTCCCCCTAGTACCGATCACAACAAGCACAACCCAAAATTAATAATTTCAATATATCAATTGACAATTCCAATAAGTTATAGAATATCCATACCCAGTCAATATAAAAAAAATAACAACCTTGACAAAATCAAAATCAATACACAATATTATTTCAACCAATTCATATACCATAAGCATAAGCAAAACACATAATATAAATGAAAATGCATAACATCCATTGGCAATAAATAACATTAAATATCCATATCATTAAAACCATTAAACACTATTCACAAAACAAAATAGCCAAATAAATTGCAAAACACCTAAGCATTTAAGCAGCAACAAAAATAAGCCTTTTCTCCCCCTTTGTGACTATCAAAAAACAATCTAGTAAGGGCAGAAGGCACCTATGAAAGGGTTGCAACCAACACAAGTTTTGTAACAAACTTAAAAAACAAAAAAAAATCCAAAAAGAGTTAAAAAAAATGCAGATGATGCTAATCAGGGAGATGCATGAGGGGCTTGAAGGTTAGCCTTCAAATATGCAATGTCAGCAACAATGGTGTCAATTTTAATGTCTACACCAAGTCAAGACTCTAAGACAGTTAGGGAAGACTAAACAGCTCCAAATTAAAAAGCTAAGTGGACTTTGAGTTAATTTAGCATGGACTGGAAAGGGATAGTGGGTTTGGCTTCTTCGTCTTCTTCAAGAGGGGGTGAAACTCTAGGTCTCTTCTTAAAGGTAGAAGGAGCCTTTCGCTCTGCAATTGTGCAAAAGTCTTGAGAATCAAATTCTTTCCACATTGTATTCCTTTCTTCGTCTACTTCTCGCCAATGGATAGTGCCATTCACATTGAACTTCCTAATGGTAAAAATTTGATCCCAAGTATCTAAATTCAATCTTTCATTAGGTTGAATGGGGATCGATTCGCGAGCCTTTAAATTTTCTTTAAGCAGGTTCAAATATCTGGTAATAAGGGTGATATATCCTCTAACCCATATTTTTCCAGATTTAGCAGTGGCTATGCTAAGCAACTGATCTGCAAAGAGTTTGGAAAAAGCAATTTGGGCTCCTTTCTCTCTATACCACATAAAAAACAGTTCCAATTTGCACACATTGCTGTGACTTTCTCCTCAAGCAAGAACCGAGTAAGACATAAATCTGTGCAAATATTTATGCAAAAAGGAGTTCAAGCTAGAGTCCTTAGCTTCCTTTGGCTGAAATTTATGTTCCCCAGTAAGTTCTTTCCACACACTATATTCCTTAAACCTTGGGTCGTCCTTGTACACATAGAGACCTTCGGTAGGTAGTTTAAGGGCTACTCCTAATTGTTCATGAGTGAGGGTTTCATCTTCATCACACATTCTAAAAGATAGAGTGTGATTCTTATCGATTTGTAAGGTTGACAAAAATTCAAGGGTTAATTGGTGAGAGGTTAAGTCATGGAGCATTGAGAATGAGATAACTATCCTTGAGAATGAGATACCTATCCTTTTGCTCTTTAGTCTCGAGTGAGGAGAGCAATAGGTCATGTGGACCCCTTTTTCTGACAATCTTCATCATGGTTACCTTTCTTGTCAACTCGATGGGGATGGACATGGTGACATATGTGGGTGAGAGAGAAGAGAAAAGGATAAGGACTGATTCAAGTGGGGACCAAAGGGAATCAATTACATTAAGGTTTAATAAAATAAATTATGTGAGATAAGTGAAAACCCAAAAACATGCAGAGGATGTTTTTGGGTTAAAAATGAGATTAGGTCAAAAAAGGAGAATGTAGGAATGGGCGGCGCTAAAGGAAGAAGGAAAAGGACTAAGGTAAAAAAATATGCTTTAAATACTTTAGAGTTTAACCCTAGGTGAGTTATGAGCAATGAATGAAGTGTTATGATTATGAATAATTTTACAGCATATTTAAAACAAATTTTATCATAATGATGACATAAAGAGTTATAATCATGACTAAGCTATCATAACTGAATTATGTCTGTGAAGAAAGAATTTTCTTGTATATTGATTAAATAATATTTTACAGCTTATAGGCATATAAAATAAGAGGAAGAGTACACGTGGAATACAAAGACTTGAATAACAAACATATAACAAGAGTGATATACCTATAAATGGTGATAAGCAATGGTTAACCGGTGTTATCCTTGATACCCCCTGTCAAGCTAATGGTATCCGAATGGATAATCAAAGCTTGTCACGTAAAAATTGAAATCGGTGTGTAGACAAAGGCTTTGTCAAGATGTCGGCTATTTGATCAGTAGAAGAGATGAAGCACACTTGTAATTGTTTGGACTCGACTTGCTCTCTAACAAAGTAGTAATTTAGTTTAATGTGCTTGGTTCTTATATGTAATACTAGATTTGTAGAAAGATAAATGGCACTTACATTAACATACCAAAGTGTAGGAGTCGATGATAATGTAACACCAAGTTCATGGAGAAGAGAACGGATCCATATAGTTTCAGCAGAGGCATTTGCAATAGCCTTATATTTGCTCTCTATGGATGAGCGTGCTATAGTAGGCTGCTTCTTGGCTAGCCATAAGATGAGATTTTTACTAAGAAAGATTACAAATCCATTTGTGGATCTTTGATCATTAGGGCAGCCTCCCCAGTCACTATCCGTAAAGCATTGAAGAGTGGTTGAAGAAGAACGAACAAAGGTGATAGAGTGACTGACTGTATGTTTCAAATAGCAAAGTACTCTCTTGATAGCTTGTCAATGCATGTTGGTAGGGTAATGCAAGAATTGGCAAAGTCAGTTGATAGTAAAAGCGATATCAGGACCGATCAATATGACATACTGTAATGTGCCAATGACTTGTCTGTGTTCTTCACCATTTGGCAAGAGTGTACGGTATGTCTTTGTGAGAGGAGGACTAACCACCATAGGTGTAGCGCTTGGCTTGCAATCTGTCATATTTTTCCAATTGAGTAAGTCAACAATATATTTTTGTTATGAAAGCAACAACCCTTGTGAAGTTCGAATAGCCTTTATGCCAAAGAAATAACTTAAGGGGCCAAGATCACGCAATGGGAGCTCATGTTGCATATATTGGATGACCCAATTGATAGTGTTCGTACATGAACCTGTAGTAATTATGTCATCAACATAAATAAGAATAAAAATAGAGTTAGTGTCATGAATGTGAATGAACAAGGAGCTGTCAACTTTTGAGGAAACAAAGCCTTAAGTAACCAAGAAATTCGCAAGTCAGGTAAACCATGCTCTAGGAGCTTGCTTGAGGCCTTAAATAGATCTATGTAGACGACAAACAAAGTTTGGATGAGATGAATTTACAAAGCCTTGTGGCTGAGACATGTAAACCTCTTCTTGCAATGTACCATAAAGGAATACATTGGATATATCAATTTGCCTAAAACACCACTTATTAGTAATAGCAATATTAAGAATTGTGTGAATTGTTGTTGCTCGAATAACATGGTTGTATGTGTCTGAATAATCTAATCCATGTTGTTGATTATATCATTTTACAACCAAAGGCACTTTATAGTGTTCTATTTACCCATTCGATTTACGTTTGATCCGGAATACCCATTTGCAACCTATAATGTTCTTATTCGGTGGATAAGGAACAAGGGACCATGTGTTATTGGTCATTAAGGCTTGAATTTTTGTAGACATGGCTACTCTCCATTCATGGTATTTTTAGGCTTGGGAATATGTGGTTGGTTAGGTGAGAAGAAAATTAGGTGGGTTGGTACGTAAAGGATGTTTAATGGTGAGATAAGTTGCTCATCACTGTAAGGTGGATGAGGGAAATCGCATGGAGTGGGTAAGTGTTGGTGGTGCAGGTTGGTTCGGCTCTTGATAAGAGGTGAGGTCAACCACTAAGTTTAATCTTGAAGGTGGTTGTACAAATGAGGGATGTTGAATGATACGGTTGGTGAAGGGAGAAGATGAAGGAGATAAGGGTGAAATTATTGTGTTAGCTGGTTGGGGTGAAGTAGAATTAGTTGGCATGGAAGAGGATAAGGGTGATGCTATTGTGGTGTTTGGTGGAGAGTATAGGATAGCAACTGTTCGGTTTGGCGAGGACGATGAGGAAGGAGAAGTAGGATTAGATTGGGAAACCATACCTGAAGGATGTCCAGTAGAGAGAGGAGTCTGATGTACAATTGTCAACCAAGGGAAATGGTTTGTGATTCATCTATTTTGTCAGGAATAAGATTGTGAGAAAATGGAAAAATGGACTCATTAATTTAATAAAACGTGCATGATAAATTCTCCAAGAGGTTAAATCCAAATAATTGAATCCTGAATGACTTTTAACATTGCCAAGGTAAACATATTCTTTTGATCTGAAGGTAAATTTTTTTTTATTGTATGGGTGAAGTAGGGGAAAATTGCACAGCCAAAAATTTTAAATTCTTTGTATGGTGGTGCATGACCAAATTTTTTTTGAAAAGGGTTGTGTGTAGACGGCGGGGTTTAGCACGCACCTAAGTTTATTGCAACCGCAACACTGTTTGAGTTCAGGGCTCTAGGGAACACACTAACCACTGTCACAAAGACATGGCGTGGAGATGAAGAGTCGCCACCCAGGGTAATAACTGGGACAAATCGAAAGTGGTGGTAACTCGATTCTCTAATACAAGCTAGCACCACAATTAGGAGTTCTAGATATGGAATACCAACTTCTTTTAGTCTTGTGTTCATTTAGATTTATTTTATTAATTATTATCTTATTCCCTAATTACATGCAATTTCATTAAACCCTAATTTAAACATCCATCTAACCCTAAGGCAACCAATCCATGAAAAGCACATAACAAATGCATTCAAAGCATAATGTCCCTAAATCTAAACTACATTTGATTTTAGTTTAAGTTAGCTAAATCTACATATTTTATTTACAAGTGACATGGAACTAAAAATGGGCCTACATTTTGATAATTAGTGAGCCTAAATCTATTTATTTCAATTTTACAGAAAGTTGGCCTAAGTCTATTAATTTTTAAAAGAAAAAGAAATAAATTAGTGGGCTTAATTCTAATCAATTTTAATTAAATGAAATGATCCTAAGTCTGCAAATTATGAAGAAGGCATTATTAATGGGCTGAGCTAAGTCTAAATTAATTTTATTTAACTAAAAATGGGCTTGTAATCTAAATTAATCTAATGGGCCTAAATTAATTAATTAAATGTAAATTTAATTTTAAAGGCCTATTCATTAAGTGAGTTAGATCTACATGTGGGCCTAGCCTTTAAAACAAATAAAAATAAAAACAAGCCCAAATAAAAATAATGAAATAATAGATAAAAAAACAAACATTACGTGATTTTTCTAACCCTAATTTAATTACATACAACCTAAAATTAATCTAAAGCCAACATTAATTTTAATTGAATTTATCAAATGAAATCCTAATTTACTAACCAATTAAAAATACATGTCATGCATGTAATTTCACTATTCCCACTATTGGGGCTATTACAATGATCTACCGAAAATTTAAACTTAACTACAGCCCAAAAAATAAAATAAAATACAAAATGAATCTACAAAATGAATGAAATAAAATAAACCTAAAACACGTTCGAATACAAAAGCTAATCCATGGCATTACATGGATCTTCATAGATTTTGTTCGCCACCATGGATTCAAATCACCTCATCGAAAATCATAAATACAGAAATAAACAAGGATTAGTAACCAAAAAAATAAAAATAAAAATCAAATCAAAATCAAATCAAAAGTTAAATAAACTAAAAACAAACAAATAAAATAAGAAAAGAAAGGAGTTCAAGAAGAACTAGTTATGATGGATGCAATATTGATTGGCTCCTTAGAGGTTTTATTTAATTCACCGTCTGAATAGATCCCCAGAATTGATTAATGTATTCCAGCTTCAATTGTATTTTCGTCAAAATCTTTCAATCACCGAACCCAAAAAGAAAGCGTTTCTTTAAAAATTCCCAGAGCCCAAAAAAACCCTTTTTTTTTTCTCTTTGCCTCTCTCTTTTTTCGTCTCCTTTTTTCTCCTTCTACGTTCTCCCTTTTTTTTCCTTTTTTTTTCCTACGTTCTCCTCTCCTCCTTTTATTCTTCGTATATCTAAATTCGTTTTATGGGATAACTGATTACGTAGAGATAAAATGATCAAGGTTACATAAATAGGATAAAAGATAGAGCGGAGCTGATATACGTTAATTTATTTATTTATTTTTCTTTCGGTAACCCCTTTTTTATTAATTAATTAATTTTTTTTATCAATTAACTAATTTTTGACCAATCAAATTTAAGAAAAAAATTAAGAAAAAATTGAAATAAAACAAAATAAAAAAGAATTTCATGGATTACTGATTGGTAATCTAGAATTCCGATTGAAATTCTATAATTCCAATCGGAATTATGTAATTTCGACCATAATTTTGTAATTTCGATCAGAATTTTGTAATTTTGATCGGAATTCTGTGTAATTCTGATCGGTATTCTATAATTTTGATCAGAATTCTGTAATTTTGACTGGAATTCTATAATTCCAATCGGAATTCTGTGATTTCGACCGGAATTCTGTAATTTCAATTGAAATTCTATATAATTCTGATCAAAAATCTAGATTTTCGATCGGAAATATGGAATTCCGATTGGAATTCTAGATTTTCGATTGGAAATATAGAATTTCAATCGGAATTCTAGATTTTTCGGTCGGAAATCCACTATTCTGATCGGAAATCTCTTTTTTTGTAATATTTAATTACAGAAAAACCCGTGAAGAAAAAGAAAAATTTTCAATTTATTCCATAAAAATGCAATCAAGCCTTGGAATCCGAAATTCAAATACTAGAGTCCTATTTACAACGAGTTTTCATCATCAGAGTCTACTTTCGCATCCATATTCTAGTCATCCTGAAATTGGGTGCTTACAATCAGCTTGTAGATTCCATAGTGGGATATGAGATATACAACTTCATGGATGTGTATGTTGGATATCATTATATTAGGATTTACAGGTAGGATGAAGAGAAAACCTCTTTCATCACAGATAGGGGGACATTCTACTATAAAGCCATGTCATTCGGTTTAAAGAATGCGAGAGCCACTGATTAAAGATTGGTGAACCAAATGTTTAAAGAGCATATTGGGAAATTGGTGGAGGGGTGCATCGATGACACAATTTTGAAAAGTGAGAAGGGAAGTGATTAAGCCAGGGATTTGAAAGAAGCATTATGGGTGCTGGATAAATTTGGCATGAAGTTTAATCTAGAAAAATGCATTTTTAGGGTGAAAGTAGGGAAGCTCCTTAGGTTTATGATCTCACAAAGGGGAATTGAGGCAAATCTAGAAAAAATTCAAGTAATGATGGAGATGAAACCCCCACAGACCATAAGGGAAGTGCAGAGGCTGAATGGGTGTATCATAGCCTTGGGATGCTTCATTTCTTGTTCTACTAAAAGATGTCTCCCATTCTTCCAAGCACTTAAATTCTTGAAGAATTTCAAGTGGATGGATTAATGCCAAAAAGCATTTAATGAGCTAAAGTCTTTTCTCAACTCCCATTCTCTACACAGCAGGCCAAAACAAGGTGTTCCCTATACTTTTACTTGGCAGTGTCAGATGAAATAATAGCCTCGGTACTAGTAAGGGAAGAAGGAGAAGAGCAATTCCCTATGTACTACGTCAGCAAAACACTAAAATGTACAGAAACTAGATACCCTAAGATTGAAAAGATGGCATTTGCCCTGGTGATATCAGCAAGACATTTGAGGCAGTATTTCATAGCACATCAAATAGTAGTCAGAACAGATCAACTGTTATAAAAAATATTGCAAAAAATCGAGACATATGGGAGGATTGTAGAATGGGCAACAAAAATTTGGGGATATGGAGTCAAGTACAAACCTAGAAAATCTTTGAAAACTCAGGTCTTGGTTGATTTTGTAGCTGAATCCGAAGAGGAACAAAGTAAACCCATTGCACTAAAGCCTTCCCCATGGCTATTGTATATGGATGGGAATGCTGGTCTAATGGGTGCTGGGGCAGGAGTAGTACTCAAAGGGCCAAGGGGAATCAAGTTGGAGTATGCCCTTAAGATACAGTTCAAAGTCTCCAAAAATGCAGCAAAATATGAAGCCATGATAGCTGGTTTGAACCTAGCTAAAGAAATCAAGCCAGAAA
>CATIWM010335255.1:0-26400 GCA_949671775.1 Mallotus repandus | reverse complement strand
AATACTGAAAAATAGAAGCAACAAAAAGCAACAATCAAAAATAACAAAAAACAACAACAGATAAACAAGAAATAATAAAAATAACAACTGAAAGACAATAAACAATAACAACAAACAACAAAAATGTATCTTCTTTGAGCCAGAATTTAAGAGGAGGAAAAAAATATGAAGAGTGGAGAGTTAAATTTATAATTTTCACCATAATACAAAAATAATTCTATAAGATTCTAACAATAATAATAATAATTATAATAATATAATGGCAATTGTTGGTTCAACTTTGGTCCACTCGTAACTAATTTTGGGCCTAGCGAATGAAAGCAACTAGTTTTGGGCTCTATAAATCAAAGGGTCTTAGCATGTGGATTTTATAAGAGTCCATTCAACTTGTATCTATTGTGCAAAAATCAATTAAAGAGTTCGTAAAAGAAATGGATACGAGTCATGGCCTACAATTATCATTTAATTAGATGTAATTTCTTTCAAAGTCAAGAGTTCAGTAAGAGAAAAATCAAACCATCCATAGGTTTGCAATTTGTATAATTGGTGATAGCTTTGGCAGGCAATTTCCAAGTACCATCACAACAACACAAGTCGAACCAAATGGTAGTGGAAAAGAGACAATTCTTCTAAGAAAAAACCCATTAATTGAGCCTCAAACTTTCGTGATTTTTTTCATTGAACCCTTATTCTTTTATTGGGTTTTAAAAGGCCCTGAAACTTTTATTTGGTACCACATCAAGCCCTTTTCTGACAGAGAGTGGAATTGTGATGAAAACAGTGTTACATATGTAGCCACGTAGAAAACCTCCTCAAACTCTGTACCCATGTAGGATTGTCTTCTTCAACTATAAAAAAAAGGGTGTTAATGAAATTAACTTCCAAATTAGGGTTTATGATATTGGAGAAGTTTTCAAGATTACTGGGTTATCTGTAGTCTAGTCTGTATAGAAATAGGAATGGCATCTGGAAGTGGGGAAGGTCGACGCAATAATTTTAAAGCAGCAAATTTTTGTGAAGTTCCAAATGAAATTTTTAGTGCAGGAGAAGTACCATGTAGGTGTGGAAAGCCAGCAAAATTGCTTATATCTCGAACGAAAAATAATCTAGGAAGAAAGTTCTGGGGTTGTGCACATCGGGTAAAGTGATTTTTTTTTGTTTTGAACTTGAGGTTGATGCTGGTATTAAATGAGGCATCTGTTTGATATTGAATTCATAGGGGGGACATTATGCCTTTTTTAAATGGCATGATGAGTGGTTGAGTGAGAGGTCTTTAATGATGCTGAATGAGCTGAGGATCCTTAATGTTCACCTGAGTTCACTACAAACACAAAACTTAGAAGAAGGTGAACATACTCCAATAAGTGAGGTGATACAAGAAATTGAAGCACTGAGGGATGAGATTATGAACTTGAAGATCGCCTTGCTTAAGTCAAACGAAGAAAACAAATATTTAAGGTGGAGCAAAGATTTGTGTAAAGTTGGTTTTTTTTTGCTGTCAGTTTGTTCCTACTCAAAGTTTATAATGGCAATATGTAAGGTGCAATTGTGGTTGTGTAGACTAATAATTTTTGTGATTTTAGCCTTTGTCCAGTTGAGGCTTTGTAAATGTCATTCTCTGTTATGTCCAACGTATTGCTACCAGTTGTGTAGAAATGGCTATGTTAATCTGTGTAATTTGTGCATTTTGCTACCAGTTGTATTGAAATGGCTATGTTAATCTGTGTAAGCTAATATGTTCTTAACAAGCCTATAAGATAAAATCCAACCACTGTTGTTAACACTAAATTTGTTGTATATACACAATTGAATCTAAGAAAAATTTGCATAATATAACTTCAACATTAGAAGAAATTGCGTATTCACAAGTTAAACTGTTGTTTCATAAGCTAGAAGTGCAACTTCACAAGTTCCATAAAAAAAATAATTATAATAACAATATGCCAACTTAACAAGTGTGACTTCACAAGTGTTTAATTTTTCACAAAATGCACCCCTAAACCCTTCATTACAGTATACTTACCAACTGCAAACATAAACTGCTACATGTTTTCAAAAATCATACCTAAACAGAACACGGGAGTAGCAGCTTCAAGATCAAACTTAACTGTTGAACTTAGTCTCCTTAAAGCATCATTTGCACACATTTCATCACTATCACTATAATATTCACCCGAATCATCACTGTCCATGTATTGAGAACTTGTTGAATTTTCTCCTTCAGTTTTACTTCCAACATCATCAGCTTCATCCACTTCAATTTCTCTATTTCTTCAACAGGTACCTGCTCACCAATCTCATTAATAACGACTTTTGTTTTATTCCTTTTTCTGTACTCTCTAACTTTATTTCTAGACTTTTGAATTTCTTCCTCATCATTATCTGTTAAGAACTTAATAGGTACAAGAAACTCATCAAATGAAAGATGAGCTTGGTTGTCAACTGCATCTACATCTATTTCAACATTAAGTTCTGGGTCCTAGCTACTTTTGTTTATGGTAGACTACTATCATATACCTCAGTTTGTAGTACACCACTGTCAGGGAATAATTTCTCAGCTAACCCATTTCCTAACCCTACTTCAATAAATGGTTGGTTTTGACTGACATCATTAACCACATCAGGCACTGTGTGATCAATATACAACTGTAATTGGTCACTACTTCCTAATTTCTGCCCCATTTCCATAACACCCATATCATCACTTAATAATATAATAATATTGTTAATAGGGAACTTGTAATATAAGCCATTTATCCTAATGTAACCCAAATCTTTCACATATGACAATAGATTTTGATAAGACAGCAAATCCAAATCAAAGTCATATTCGACAACATCTGGTTTACCATTTATATATTTACCCTCACTACCCATGCAAATAAAGTTACCTCCATGGTTAACAATAAGTTCAACATAAGAATTCGCCATTCTGCAATAAAAAATAAATCATATATTTAGTATAATTTCTCATGTCGCCCAAGCAGATATAATGCTTTGTAAATTTTTTTTTGCCCTAAAAGTGTTTATACACTAAAAGCCAATAATTAGGCGACCACAAGCTTAATAGTTTACCAACATGAAAAGGAAAATGAAAGGATTAAAAAAATGCATAACAATAGCTTCTAGACACAAAGATACAAACACAAAATTATTATATTACTCTAAAGACAATAACCCTAATTGCTTGACATACCTTTTCAAGAGAAACACTTTAATGCTCACCACGTCACAGATTTTGGCTTCCTTTGCATATTAGAGTTAGTGATTTGTACAAAAAGCGAATGGACAAAGGCAAACCAAGCTTTTTTTGGTTCCAGAAAGGGGATGGAGAAAGGGATTTGTCTCTGAAGCTAAAAGGTGAAAGAGACTTTGGCTACACCTTTTGGAAACATTAATGGGTGAAAGAGGGAATTAGGTTAGGTGAAAATTGATTTTGGTGGGAAATAAATCCACATCAGCTACTATTATTCTCTCCACATTATATTTGGTTAACGCTACTCATATGGCTTCACGCGTGCAAACAGAGCATCTTCTTCACTCCCGTTATAATCGTCAGAAAAGGGCTTGATGTGGTACAAAATAAAAGTTTCAGGGCCTTTTAAAACCCAATAAAAGAATAGGGGCTCAATGAAAAAAACCACGAAGGTTCAAGGGCCAATTAATGATTTTTTTCCTTCTTCTAACTAACAAGCTACAAGTCATGATCATGAAATTAAAGAATTTACATGATTTAGAGATAATTGATAGCATAAAAATTCTATCACCTTACAATTGCAATAATCATAGTGACATAAATTACATCACTTGAACCTTCTTAAAACAAACTTCACCTAATCCCCATTTCAAGATTTGTTGGCATTAGAAAACTTCACCGAGCCGATTTGGACTTTTTATTAACACATCAATTTTTATCCTTATAAATCAAGAAAACAAAAGCCCTTTAAGAACTCACTATCTAATCAACCACAAATTTGCAGATTCTAAGTCACTTAATTATGTTGTAGAAGACTTATACCTACAAATAACCTTACACCTTAAAACTCTATCCTAAACATAAAATCCAAGCATCACCTTGATCTTAACTCAACTTGGACCGTGTGACCTTTGCCTATCCATGAACATAACTTCCATGTAATGCGGATTATAGCTCCTATTCTCTTCAACCCTTAAAATTTCAGGGGGTGAATTGAATAAAAAAGCAAGCAAATGACGCAGCCAAATGCATTTAGTAGCAACAAAGAATGCTTGGAGAAGCTATTCAGGCCATGGCCTTGTCCAATTTTTTTATAATAATGCAACTAATCTTAGGAAAAAAATGAGCAATTGAAATGTAAAAAGAACACCAGTACTAGTCACTTACGTTACTACTGCATGTAAGTTTAGACACAACGTCTCAAGACCACCATCCACTTCTCTTTCTACTGTTGTTATTTATTTCCCTTTATCAAGCACAACCTAAGAGAAAGTAGAAAGGCATAGGAAAAAAAGTTAAAAAAAATGAAAGAGACAAGGAGAGAGAAAGATGTCATGCTATGAAAAAGAATAACCCCTTCTAACAAAATCAGTGTTGGGGTTAATTAAATTTTTCTACTAGAAAATAAATGAGATATAAAAATAAATAATGACAGTGAAGTGTGCAGAGTAATATAAAGGTAGTTTAGCCTGCCAAATTAAAATAATAAAATTAATAAGGCGGTAAAACTAGCCAATGAATGAATAAAAATAAAGAAAAATAAATACCAGGACACCAATAATTTTTTACGTGGAAACCTTATAAAAGGAAAAACCACAGGACCTAGTCCAGTTAAATCCTCCACTATAAAATAATGGGATTACAAATTACAACCCTCAATTTGTGGTTCACACCCCTCACAAATTGGCTCTCAAAATATTTATTTTTCTTTCTAACACTCAATTTTTTGCTTACACACCTACACTTCACTTGCACACACACTACTTATTTGCAAAACATATAGTACTCTTCACTTTTTGCATGGCTCACACAACTTACACTTGCACTACTACTCTGCCTAAATCCTTCCAAAATGAATGGCTATTTATAGCCATATTTTAACAATAAAAAACTCAATTGGTGCTCTTAATGGCACCGAAAGTAGATATTTTAATTTTTTTTATTTCTAATCTTATCTCCCACTTGTAGTAGGCGGACATACCTAACAAATCTCCCCCTCATGCCTCAAGTGGGACATGGAAATAAACCTACTTTCTCCGAGCAGAATATTAATTTCTCCAAAGTCAAAGCTTTAGTCATCATATCTGACCCATTATCATTAGTATGGATCTTCTCCAGTGAACATCTTCATCTCCAATGCATCATGAATCCAGTGGTATCGCATGTCAATGTGCTTTAGCCTTGAGTGGAATGTTGGATTCTTACTGAGATGGATTGCACTTTGACTGTCACAGTATAAAATGAATTTATCTTAATTGAGACCCAACTCTTGTAGGAATTTCTTCATCCACAAAATTTCTTTTGCAGCTTATATTGCAGTAATATACTCAGCTTCAATGGAAGATAAGGCAACATATTTTTATAATTTTGATTGCCAGGACACTGCTCCCCCTGTAAATGACATCATGTACCTAGACGTTGACTTTCTAGTGTTGACATCACCAGCCATATCTGCATCTATATATCCACATAATACAGGTTTATCATCACCAAAGCGTAAAAAAACTTTAGAAGTACCTTTGAGATATCTAAGAATCCATTTAATTGCATTCCAGTGCTCCTTGCTAGGATTAGAGAGAAATTTGCTAACTACTCCAACTGCATGGGCAATATCTAGCCTAGTGCATACCATGGCGTACATTAAGCTACCAACTCCCGATGCATAAGGTACTTTCTTCATTTCTTATTTATCTTTCTCACTTGTTGGACATTGCTTAGAACTTAGCTTGAAATGTCCTGCAAGTGGAGTATTGACTGGTTTTGAATTGCCCATGTTAAATCTCTCCAACACTTTCTCAATATACTTTTCCTAAGACAACCATAACTTCTTGTTCTTTCTATCATAAAGGATTCTCATTCTAAGAATTTGTTTAGCTGCTCCCAAATCTTTCATGGTAAAGGTTTTGCTCATCTCCTTTTTGAGATCTTTTATTTTTATAATGTCTCGAACGATAATCAACATATCATCTACATACAGTAGAACAATGATAAAATTATCGCCAGACGATTTTTGTATAAAGACACAATGATCAAAGTTTGTCTTTATATAGTCGTGGTTTGCCATGAATGACTCGAATGCTCTGTACCACTGTCTTGGAGCCTGTTTTAATCCATAAAGGCTCTTCTTCAATCTGAATACAAGATTCTCCTTGCCTTTGACTTCAAATCCTTCTGGCTGCTCCATGTAAATCTCCTCCTCAAGATCTCTATGAAGAAATGTTGTCTTCACATCAAGTTGTTCAATCTCTAAGTTCATGCTAGCTGCCAACCCGAGTGCTACTCTGATTGAAGACATTTTCACAACTGGTAAAAATATTTCTTCAAAATTAATGCCCCTTTTCTGTCTAAAGCCTTTCACAACCAGCCTCGCCTTGTACCTTGGCTATGAGTTACTTTTTTCGCACTTTAATTGGAACACCCATATATTTTTGAGTGCTCTTTGTCCTTTAGGAAGTTGCACCAGTTCAAAGGTATTA
This sequence comes from Mallotus repandus, assembly GCA_949671775.1. Classification (NCBI taxonomy): domain Eukaryota; kingdom Viridiplantae; phylum Streptophyta; class Magnoliopsida; order Malpighiales; family Euphorbiaceae; genus Mallotus; species Mallotus repandus. Next base: position 19,728 of record CATIWM010335255.1, on the reverse strand, counting down.
TTGTCTTGTAAAGATTTCATCTCCTCTTGCAATGCTTCGGCCCACTTTTCTTTGTGTTCACCTAAAATAGCTTCTTCGTAGCATTCTGGTTCTCCTCCTTTAGTCAGTGTCATAAACTCATCTAAAGGGTATCTGCGGCTTTCTACTCGACCTCTAGTTTATCATCTTCTCAAATTGGGTTATAAAATTTGAGGTTCATTAGCATCGCCCTCTCCAGCTCCCCCTTCATCATCTTCTTATAAGGCTTCCCCTTTATCATGACTAGCAGGTAGAGGAATTGGCTCTAGATTTACTGGATATTCTTCTATTTGCTTGGTCTCCACATTTTTCTTGATATCTTCAATGGTTTCATCTTCAAAGAAGATAACATCTCTGCTTCTGATGATTTTCTTGTCAACAGGATCCTAGAGTCTGTAGCCGAATTCTTCATGAGCATAACCCAAGAATATAAATTCCTTAGATTTCCCATCAAGCTTGGATCTTTCATATTGTGGAATATGAACAAAGGCTCTGTAATTGAACACTTTCAAATGCTCGTAACAAATATCCTTTCCAGTCCATACTCTCTATGGTATGTCACCATTGAGTGGAACTGAAGGTGACAGGTTGACTAGATCAACTGCAGTTCTCATTGCCTCCCCCCAAAAGGAGTTTGGCAATTTTGCATTTGAAAGCATACATCTGATTCTTTCACAAATTGTTCTATTTATCCTTTCTGCAACACCATTATGCTGAGGTGTTTTTGGTACCGTCTTCTCAAGCCTGATGCCAAATTTCCTATAGTATTCTTCAAATGGACCTCTGTATTCACCACCATTTTCTGCACGGACACACTTCAGTTGTTTCCCAGTTGCTCTTTCCACCTTTGTGTGAAGTTCCTTGAAAACTTCTAGCACTTGGTCTTTAGATTTTAGACCAAATGCCCACAATTTTCTAGAGCAGTCATCAATGAATGTTACAAAATACAAAGCACCACCAAGACTTCTGGTTTGCATTGTGCACACATCAGTATGTACCAAATCAAGAACATTTGGTTTTTTTAATGGTTGGGTACTCCGGAATGCAACTCTCTTTTATTTTCTGTGAATATAATCAACACAGTTCTGTAGATGTACACTTTTAACTCTAGGTAAGAGATCTTGCCTTGCTAGCCTTTGGAGTCCTTTCTCACTCATATGACTGAGTTGTTTATGCCATAACTTGATTGAAATTGCTTTCTCTATTACATTTGCTAAGTTTATCTGCACCTTTGCTTCTGTTATGTAGAGGGAGTTGATTTTCTTTCCTCTAGCCATCACTAAAGAGCCTTTAGTGAGCTTCCACCTCTGCCTGCCAAAATAACTTTCGTAATCTTCATCATCAAGCTTTCCGATGGAGATTAAATTCAGCCTGATGTCTAAAACATGCTAAACATTTTTTAGGAGCAATTCAAATCCATAGTTGGTTTCTAGATAAACATCTCTCATGCTGATAATTTTTGATGCTCCATCATTTCCCATCCGTACCAAGCCAAAATCTCCAGCAATATAGGATGAGAAGATATCCTTCCATGAAGTGACATGGAAAGAGGCATCTAAGTCAACCACCCAGGTTTGATCTTAATACGTGAGATTGATGATTTTGTCATCCAAGACAACTTCAACTTCGTCTCTAGCTATTGCAGTGTTTGCTTGTGGAGCTTCTGCTAGTTGATTCCTTGATTGCTCAACTTTCCATATTCTACACTCCTTTTTAAAATGTCCAAACTTGCCACAATGATGGAAAGTGACATTTTTCCTTGATCGAGATTTTGATCAGCCCCTTTGTAGATTCTGATGAGGTATGCTTTTGTTCCTTCCAAGCCGTTCTTATTTTTCTATCACAAGAGCTTCAGAAGTTTCACCATTTTCCTTTCGTCTAGATTCTTCATTGAATAATCCGTCCTTCACCATCTCCAAGGTAACCTTTCCATTTGGAGCTAAATTTTAAACGGATACAAAAAGTGTATCCTAACTTTTTAGCAAAGAAATCAGTAGAAATGTTGCCATTTGATTATCATCAAATCTACAGTTCATTATTGAGAGTTGATCTGCAACACCTTCAAATTCATCGATGTGCTCTGACATACTGCTGCCATTGTATTTTAAAGTAATGAGGCAACGTATCAAATTAGCTATATTTTGTGCACTAGGTTGTGCATACGTCCTCTCTAATTTTTCCCACAGCTTGTAGGCATTAATTTCTTTGGCAACGCTCTATATAATGCTTCTATCAATCCACTGTCTAATTCGAGCTTCATACTTTCTGTTGAGTACTTCCCAATCTATATCTTTCATCCCCGCTAGCTTGCCAACGGCTACACCATTGACAGTTTTGATAAGCTGCCAGAGATTTTTCATGCTTAAAAGATCCCCCATCATTGACTTCTAAACTTAGTAATTTGTTGGAGTCAGTTTGAACATGCTGCTTGTGTTCTCCATTTTTATCTAGATTAAAAAAAATTTAACCAACCAAGCTCTGATACCACTTTGTTAGGGTTAATTAAATTTTTCTACTATATAATACATGGGATATAAAAATAAATAAGGGCGGTGAAGTGTGCACAATAATATAAAGGTGGCTTAGCTTGCCTAATTAAAATAATAAAATTAATAAGGCGGTAAAACCAGCCAATGAGTGAATAAAAATAAAGAAAAATAAATAGCAGGACACCAATAATTTTTTACATGGAAACCTTATAAAAGGAAAAACCACTGGACCTAGTCTTGTTAAATCCTCCACTATAAAATAATGGGATTACAAATTACAACCTTCAATTTGTGATTCACACCCCTCACAAATTGGCTCTCAAAATATTTATTTTTCTTTCTAAGCACTCAATTTTTTTGCTTACACACCTACACTTGACTTGCACACACACTACTTATTTGTAAAACACATAGTACTCTTCACTCTTTGCATGGCTCACACAACTCACACTTGCACTACTACTCTGCCTAAATCCTTGTAGAATGAATGGCTATTTATTGCCATATTTTAACAATAAGAAATTCAATTGGTGCTCTTAATGGCACTGAAAGTAGATACTTTATTTTTTTTAATTTCTAATCTTGTCTCCCACTTATAGTAGGCGGGACATACCTAACAATCAGCAATCAACAATAGCCAATGTATCTTTAAGACAAAGAATTAAATTTCAGATTTCAAACTATTCATGCTTGTAATTGGATAACTACTGCTTTACAACAATGAAATGGAATCATTAAGGAAGTCTAGCACTAACAAGTTTCAACAATCTTAATTCTGATGAGCAGTTCATAGGAACCTGTTAAGATCCTTCATAAGCCAAAATTTAAGATTCAATTCCAAGCACATAAAATGTTGTCCAATTGCAGCAGAAGCTAACACTCCTAGATTCCAAAGCTCCATAATTCTTTAAACAAAAAAATCATGATACCACACCTTTCATCGCTCAAAAAGAAGTCTCGAATCTAACAAAAAAACTAGAGTGTTGAATTTGAAACTAGGGAACATACATAATTATAAAAAATCATGGAAAGAAAATTTTACCTTTTCTTCTACTTTGGCGTGGCAGAAACCATCAAGGAAAGTTCCTAGATTAGTCATTGCAGCATTAACCAAAATCTTGAGCTCATCAGCATGTTCTAATATAGTCTTTTTCAAAGACAGATATTCTTTGAGGACTTGGATGACCTCTTTAATATAATTTATAGTTTTAGTTAGGCATGCTTTTTGTGTCTCTGAGATGCCAAATCTAAGGAATTGATTCTGAATTGTCCAATAAATACTAGTCGAGATAGAGGAGACGACTGTTATTTTCAAGCATTATACGGACAAAGGAGGCCTCCATTGAGTTTGATCAAGAAGTGGAGGTGCTTCTCATTAGTCCATGGCTCTATTTTTTCAGGATCCATGTCACCAGAGAACCACTATTTATGGCTGCCAAAAAACTATGAGTTCCACGACAATGGCACTCTAGTTTATCAATATGGTCAACGCTCGCACTGATTGCCACTATGAGTTCCAAAAAAGGGAGGAGGCTGAGAGTTTCAGAGGTGATAGGGTTTTCTATTGATTTCAAGCTTTCTTGGTGTTCCTCTGCTACAGCCATTGATGGAGGTTGGGGTGTTAGATTTGGCCCTACTTCCGTCGCCTCTACCAATGCAGTGGCTCTTAATGCTTAAAAAAAAAGGCTAAAACTTTGAAAAGGATAATGTCTCATGAGGTAAATCATGACAGGAGCAGTAAAATCGCGGGAGGTGAAAATTTTAAAATCACCTTCTCTAATTGATGACCTCTCCTATATTGGGGGCATAAAAAAATGTAAATTTTTTTCTTTTTTATAGGGACTAAACAAGTAATTTTTCAGAGACTAAACAAGTAATTTGTCGTGACGTCGCGACCCACGACATGTATTATTGTCCTTTTGAAAAAATGGAATGGGCATGACTATAAAAGAAAGAAGTATGGTCAAATAGGTTATTTTATGAAATTTCCTCAATTATTAATCTGAAAAAAAAAATTTGAAGTTCTAATCCTTAAAAATCAAGAAGTATTTTTATGTGCAAAAAGTTATAAGTTTTTAACGACAAAAATTATAAAAATAATTAAATAGAAAATATTTTATCAATATTATAGAACATATAAATTTCAATATGAAATAACAAATAAAATTCAATAAAAATACAAATTTAATTATGAAATATTTCTCGAAGAACATATATATATATATATGCAAATCCATTTAGAATTCAACAAAAATATGAATGATTTTATATAATTCAATAATTGAGATAAAGTGTAAAATATGCTAATTTTACATATGTGTAATTGAATTTTCACTAGCTTTTTATGTTAATTGTGGAAATATAATTTTTATATATAGTTAACTTATTTGTAAATGATACATACATATATATATAAGCAAATCTATTTAGAATTCAACAAAAATATGAATATTTTTATATAATTCAATGATTGAGATAAAGTGTAAAATATGCTAATTTTACATAGGAAAAGTTTGTTAGTAGGCCCTCGAACTTACGTGATTTGTTTCATTGAGCCTTTATATATTTATTGTGTTTTAAAAAACCCTTAAACATTTATTTGATACAACATTGAACCCTTTTTATCAAAAAAAGGGAAAGTAGAATTGATGTTTAAGGGTTCTATGTTATATCAAATAAATGTTTAAAGGTTCTATATTGTATCAAATAAATGTTCAAGGGTTTGATGTGTATCAAATAAATGTTCAAGGGTCTTTCAAAACACAATAAATGCATAGAGACTCAATAAAACAAACCATGAAAGTTCGAGAGTCACATAATGGATTTTTCCTTTTACATATGTGTAATTGAAGTGTCACTAGCTTTTTATGTTAATTGTGTAAATATAATTCTTACATATAGTTAACTTATTTGTAAATAATTTTGTGTTTGAAAGTTGTATATGAATTACTATAAATTCTTTTAATATAGTACTTATTTTATTATTAATTTTTTCCTTTTATTTTCCGTTTAGCCTGTACTAAAAAATAATTTTTTCTGAAATTTCATTAAAAATATTAAAATTAGATTTTTAGTCATAAGATTTCACTTTTTAATTGATTGAGTTTAAATTCTTTTTGTGGCATGCATTTAGTATGTTAAATTAGTAAATAAGAATTTTTTAATAAATCAATTAATTATTAAATTATCTTAATCTTTTTAAGAGAAAAATATGAATAGTTTTTTCATTGAAGTTTAAAGATACATCTTGATAAAAAGGATAATATAAATAAAAGTAGAATTTAAAAGTATCAAAATAAAATCTCGTTATCATTGAATTTCATGTCGGTATTTTTTCATTGTGTTGACAAAACTCTTTTAATATATAACTTGGTGATCCGTACGCTCTACTCAAAAGTTTTGATCAACTGTAAATCAACTTTCTAATTTTTAAAAGAGTCCAATAGTAGAAATATCAGTAGGATTTTCACAAAAGAGAAATATATGAAACCCAGAAAGGAATACCATTTCATAAAGGACATAAAATTCATGAAGGAAGATTCAACAATTTCAATAAAAACTTTAAAAAATAAATAGAACAAACAGGTCAAAAAACTTTATTTACTGAATAAAGCTAATAACAAGTAAATAAAATAGAAATAAATAATAAAAACCACCGTCGATTTAAAAGATGATTGACGGTGGTCGAAAACAAAAATTTTTAATGGAACAAAGTGTGAAGTGAAGGAATAGAAGTGGTTAGGATTTATTATATTATTCTTAATTTAGTAACTTAGATTTTTATTTATTCTATTATTAGTTAATTTATTATTTTTTAAACAAAAATCATCAATTAGAAATATTTTTTGTAATCATTAAAATTAATATATTAATATATGAAGTATTGATAAGAATACCTATGTGAATATATATAATAAAGTGCAAAGAGTATGGAACTAACTAAATAATTTATTAATATTTCATCAGTTTATTTTTTAAAATTTACTAAAATAAAATAAATATTTCAAAATTATGTGTTTAAGACAAGAATGTGCATATTGTTGTAATGAGTAATTATAGGAGTAGCCATGCCTTAGATTAGTGTATATTATTGCTTTTATAGTCAAAAATAATTTCATGTAAATATTATATAAAATTATATCTTGTATTAAGAAATGTACACTTAAAAAGAAATAGAAATAATAAAGATTAGAATTTACTCTCATGGTATCAGAGCCGCAATTATGAGGACCCAAAAACTAGAAATTATGGTTGAGCAAATAGACCTAGTGACATCCAACGAAAAACCTACTACTGCCATCTTAGATGACTTAACAACCAATGATGCAACAAGCATTAACCTAGAATGTGATTCAGACCCTAAATGAGCACAAGCAATTATGCCTTTAATACTCATATTGATATAAAACTAGATGAAACCAACTACTCTTTATGGTCTCAAGTGATGGAGATGTACATAGTGGGCAAAGAGAAACTCGAGTATATTACGGAAGATATTCCATAACTTAAGCTAGCAGATTCTACTTTTAAAAAGTGAAGAACTAAGAATGTTATTGTAAATAGATGGCTGACAAACTCTATGAACCTATCACTGATTAGCAACTTCATTCGATACCCTATGACAAAATATGTATGGGAGTCAATTGCCTTAACCTTTTTTTTTATGGATTGAATACCACTCAGGTGTATGAGCTAAAAAGGCGTGTGGCTAGGATGAGAAAAATTGGAGGATCCATTGAATTATATTACAACAATCTTTGAAGATTGTTGAGAGAGATTGACTTTTAACGACTAAATCCAATGAAATGTGTCGAAGATATATAAATCTATAATACCAACATATAGGAAGATAGGGTTTAAACCTTCTTGGATGGGTTAGATTATCCACTAGACAAGGTTTAGAGTGATGTACTATAAATATGACAATTTTTTATAGTCGAGCAAACTTATGCTCAGATTCGAAGAGAGGATATTCAGTAAGCTATTATGTTGAGTGGTACAATGACCATATCAAGTGCTATAATGATTTCTAAAGGATATAAGGCTTAACCTTCTAGCTTGCAAATATCCAAGACAGGCTTGTCATCCATGAATAGTGGCAAAAATAAGGGAAAAGGACAAATGATGAAGGAAGTTGTACTCACTGTGGGAATGCAAAATATACTTGAGAAACCTGCTTTGAGCTGCATAGGTATCCTAATTGGTGGCACGAGCTAAAAAAAGGAAATGCAAAGCAAATATAAGTGGAAGCACCAGCCGAGCAGTGGTTACAAGCACCAAACATCAACTATCATCATGCCAAGCAAAGACTCGTATTGAGAACACAATCGAGTCTCCTAATGGTTCAAGTAACAATGGTTGTGGTTTATATTGCTCTAGACAGGGAACTTCCACTGGTTGAATTATCAATTCAGGGGTAACTAATTGTATGATCTTTGATCCAAAAGACTTTATGAAATCTAATAAACCAAAATGAACATGCATTGCTCATACTAATAGTGTGACAAATCCAGTTACAAGGGCTAGAAAAATGGCTCTTTCTTCTTCATTCTCTTTCATTCTTCTTACAAAATACTTTATTAGTTCTTTATCTTTTAAACATATTATTTTGTTTATCTTTGAAACAAATTATTGTCTATAAGACAAGCTACTGACGAGTTAAATTATTGTGTGCTAATGTATCTAAATTGTTATTTATTCTAGGATATTCTCATGAAGGAGATTATTGGTTATGGAACTAAAGAGGGGGCTATACTACATGGATGATTAGCTTTGGTAAAGTAAACATTGTGCATCAGATGAGCAACAAAGATCAATAGATTTGGTCATGGCACTAATGTTTAGAACACCTATCATTTCTTTACTTGGAGCGCTTATTTCTAAGTATATTTTTAAAGTCAAATGAGTCAGTGTTTAGATGTGAAACTTATATTTGAGCTAAATTTCATTATGTGTCTTATTAAATAAATTCAAATAAATGTCAGACTCCATTTACTTTGATTCATTTCTATGTTTGGGAACCTGCTCCCAGCTTAGATCCTTGTGGCGTTAAATGATTTGTAACTTTTACTGGTGATTATATATGAATGAATTGGCTTTAAACTTGCTTAGGAAAAGCTTTAACCTTGAATTGTACAAAAGGACTTGATCCCCTTCTTTAAACTCTTTCTTTATAATATGTTTATCATGCCACTTTTTAGTTCTCTCTTTATAGATCATGGAATTGTCATAAGCATCAGGCCTGAATTCTTCAAGTTCATTCAGTTATAGCAATCTCTTTTCACCAGCCTTATGTAAATCAAAATTGAGGAACTTAGTGGCTCAATAAGCTTTCTATTCAAGCTCCACTGGTAGATAACAAGACTTACCATAAAGTAACCTAAATGAAGATGCACCAATTGGGGTCTTAAAAGAAATCCTGTAAGCCCATAGAGCATTATTAAATTTGAGGGATCAATCTTTCCTTGATGCATTGAATGTCTACTCAAGAATAGTCTTAATTTCTCTATTTGAGATCTCCACTTGGCCACTAGTTTGGGGGTGGTATGGAGTTGCAACCTTATGGGTGACACCATATTTTTTCAACAAGCTCTTAAATTGATGGTTATAAAAATTTGAACCACCATTACTAATAATAGCCCTAGGTGTACCAAACCTTGAGAACACATTCTTGTGAAGGAACTTTGTTACCACTCTAGCATCATTGGTTGGAGATGCTATTACTTATACCTATTTAAAGATGTAGTCTACTCCAACCATAATGTATTTATTGCCATATGAGCTCATGAATGGACCCATGAAGTCTAGTCCTCAATGTTAAAGATCTCAACCTCCAAAATACGATTTAGAGGCATTTTATTGCGCCTTCCTATGTTCCCTGCTCTCTGATACATGTCACATTCCAACTCAAACTTTCTTGCATCTTGATAAAGAGTTGGCCAATAAAAACCACATTAAAGAACCTTTACTGAAGTTTTAGTGGAGCTACAATATCCACCACATTCAATGAGAAAGGACATCATGCACTTCATCTTTAGGTAGGCATCTACAAATTAGTCCCCCTCCATACCTTTTGCAAAGAAGAGGCTCCTCCTAATAATAATACTTGACATCGGCAAAGAATTTCTTCCTTTATTAGTATGAGAGGTTTGGAGGCAAGACACCACAGACTAAATAATTTACAAAATCTGTATACTATAGTGTAAAGCTCTTAATTTGGAGGAGATGTTCAACCTTGAAGTAATCATCAATTAGTAACTCATTATCTCTGTTTGGCAACTCTAATCATGATAGGTCATTTATAACCACATTCTTAACCCTAACTTTCTCTCTAATTTCTAAGTCAAACTCTTAGAGGAGGAGTATCCACCTTATGAGGTATGGTTTTGCATCTTTCTTTAAAAGAAGATAATTCAAGGTTGTATGGTCAATGAAGATGAGCACCTTGCTCCCTATCAAATAAGAACAAAATTTATCAATAGCAAAAACAATAGTTAAGAGTTCTTTTTCAGTAGTAGCATGGTTTAGTTGAGCCTTATTAAGTGTGTGACTAGCATAGTAGATGGCATATGCTTGCTTTTTTTTTCTTTACCCTAAAATAGCTCCCATTGCATCATCACTCGCATCACACATAATCTTAAAGGGAAGGCTCTAATTAGGGGGTTGCAAAATTGGTGCAAAAACTAATGCTTCTTTCAACTTGTAAAAAGTATCAAGACATTCCTTGTCAAAAATAAATTAAACATCCTTAGATAAAAGATTGGTAATAGGTTTAACTATTTTGGGAAAATCTTTAATGAATCTTTTGTAAAAATCTGCATGTCCTAAAAAGCTATGAATCTCCTTCACACTATTAGGTGGTGGAAGTTTCTCAATAACTTTTATCTTGGCCTTGTTAACTTTAATGCCCTTATCAGACACTAAGTGACCCAAGAACACTCCTCTAGTGACCTTAGAATGACACTTTTCCTAATTTAGCACAAAGTTAGTCTCTTCACATATTTGCAAAACCTTAGACAAGTTGTTCAAGCAATCATCAAAGGAGGAACCATAAACAGAAAATTCATCCATGAATACTTCCATAATGTTTTCTACAAATTTAAGAAAAACTGCCATCATGCACCTTTAAAATATGGCAGGGGCATTGTATAACCCGAAGGGCATGCACGTCTATAAGCATAGGTTTCTTAGGAACAAGTTAAAGTAGCTCTATTTTTGTCCTCAAGGTGAATAGGGATTTGAAAGAATCCCTAGTACCTATCGAGTCACATAAAAATGAATGTTTAGCCAACCTTTCTAATAACTAATCAATAAAAGGAAGACGAAAATGGTCCTTCCTAGTGGCCTTGTTCAATTTCCTATAATCAATACACATCCTCCATCCTATGATAGTTTTAGTAGGGATTAACTTATTATTCTCATTTTTAACAATTTTCATTCCACCTTTCTTAGGAACTACATAAATTAGGCTAACCTAATTGCTATCCGAGATAGGATATATGATTCCTGTAACAAGCAATTTCATAATTTCTTTTTTAACCTCTTCCTTCATGTTAGGATTTAGTCTTCTCTTATTTTCAATAGAAGGTTTACAACCTTCCTCTAAGTGAATCTTATGCGTACAAAAGGAAGGGCTAATCCCTTTCAAGTCATTAATAGTGTACCTTATAATTCGTCCATGATCCCTAACTCTTCCAAGTAACTTATCTATTTGTTCATCATTTAATCGAGCATTAATAATAATTAGGGTTCTTCACTATTTTGAAGACATCAAACTCCACTATCTCTTCCCCAACTTCTAGCTTTATTTTTCCCCTCTTAACATTAATGATAGCTCCAACTATAGCTAGGAAAGGATGCCCCAAAATTATAGGAATTTGAAGGCCTTCCTCCATCTCTAAAATTATAAAATCATCGGGCAAGTAAAATTGCCCAACTTTGACTGGTACATCCTCTAAAATTCCCACTAGATAGATTATAGACCTATCAGCTTGCAACAACTAGATGTTAGTAGGTTTAGGTTCATCTATATTTAATTGCCTACATAAAGAGAGAGACATTAAACTCATGCTAGCTCCCAAATCACAAATAGCTTTACAAATAGAAATTTACTAGTTATATAAGGTATAGTGATAGGCTTAGTTCCTAATTTGGGTTATGACTTTGCACTTTATATGGATATCATTGTAATAAACAAAAAGGTGCTTTGTATGGTGGTTCATATATTACTAGGCTTCCTAAGCAACTAGGGTTTTTAATTCATTGACTGACTTAACCCAAGTTTGCTCTATGGTGCCCTTTAACTTAAGTGTTATGAGAAATATTCAGTTTGTTGGGTGGCGAGAGGGTAGCTACATGTTGCTAGGAGCCCTACCTAACCCTCAGGATGATGCATCGAATAACCTAGAGCATGAGGTGGATGATCCTATAGGTGCTACTCATCTTATCACCGCCGCCACCGCCGCCGCCCCTAGCCAGTCCACTTCTCCAGTGCCTACACCTATTTATTTAGAGCTCACTGTATATGAGATGCAGCATACCCAACGTTTCCACACTGCCACTCTCACTTGGCTTTGTAATTTACTTCAAGCCTTATGTTAAGGAAAAGGTATTTAACTACCTCCACAACCACATCTAGTCAGGAGGGGGATGACGGTGTTGATGATGAGGGAGATGATGGTTTTGATGATGCTGCAGATAATGAGGATGAGCACTCTGCCTATGATGATTAATGTTTTTGCTACTTTGGATATTTTTGCTTTTGTTCATCTTATATTTATTTCGTGTTTTATGCTATAGCTATAATATTATTGTAGGCAACTTTATTGCTTTTTGTTTGGTTACTCTTTATTTTCTTTGTTTGTTTTTATTTGTTGTTTCAATGGATGAAATTTTTAAGATTTTGGTGGACTATTTTCTACCTACCTACTAACTAAGGAAGTTGTTTTCTTTTATGTTATATATTTTGCGCTTTGATTATGTCATTAAGGACAATGACATGTCTATTATGAGGAACGATGCCATGTTTGTGTGTTTTCTTTCTTTAAATTTTTGTATGCACATTAATTAAATTATATGTGTATGTGTATATATTTCAACTAATTTCAACGCAATAATTTAGTTTGTCCTCATTTATGTTATGGATTACTCAACTCATGGATAGGGACAATGAATGAAAGAGTGTGTAATTTTTATAGCATTAGATTTTGAGAGTGTTTATTATTAAGGATGGTTGAACATAATTCTTATGTGTAAGTGATTTAGTTTTCATAATCTAAATAAAGCTTTAATATAATGATATAGACATAGTTTTTCTTTAAGAAATGGTCTTGATTTGGTTTGTAAAAAAAAAAGGCAAGACGGAGCATAAAACACACTTGCCATGAAAAAAAAAGTGAGACGGAGCATAAAACACATTCACTAAAGAAAGAAAAAAAGGTGTGAGATAAAGCATAAAACACACTCACCAAATCAAAATCATTATGAGATGGAGCGTAAAACGCACTCACAAAATAAAAAGAATTTTTTTTTTTGCAATTCCATGATATTTCCGTGAAATTGTTTCATTTTATTTTAATGCCTATTGAATTTTTATATAAGTTAGTGTTAGAGTTATGTCTACTAAATCATTTGCATACAAGATATTTTTGTTTAGCTATCCTCACTAATAAGCATTTTTAAGTTTAGTGTTGTTGAGGTTGCATATCTTGGAAGTTTAGAGCCCTTGGTTATGGTTGAGTAATTTAATTGGTGTTGATTTCCTTGAGGGCAAGCAAAGGTTTAGTACGGGAGAATTTGATGTATGATATTTATGCATATGTTTTTAGTTGAATTTTAATGAATTTTATGAATATTTTAGGTTAGATTTATATTTAATAATTAGAAATATCATTTGAATTAAGAAGAATTTTGATATTGTTCTTTTAAAATAAATTTCAAGTATTTTAGGTTTAATTCATGTTAGTTTAGGATGTTTTGGTGTCTAATTAAGCTTTCTCTTTTTATAGGTCATTTTCGTCAGAGTAAATTGCCAAGGATGAGTTCAAGCATCGATCAAGCCCACCACACGGCCATGCTTGGAGTTGTGTCATACACTAGATGAAGGAAATGCACGACACACTTTATCGTATGGCCATGTTGTAGGTTGTGTCTCATGCTGAGTGCCTAGGTGGAGTTGTACATTCATGAGCATGGCCATGTCATAGGCCGTGTTACATTCTGCTCATTTAAGTAAAGCAAGGATTTTAACAAATGGCTGGCAAATAGGCATGGTTAAAGTCGTGTCCCATTTTATACAAAAGAGAAAATGAAGCGAAAATCAACACGAGCATCGCATAACCATGTTGTGGACTGTGTCACAAGCGAGAAGAAAATAATCGAGTTGGCACGCGGGCTGAGGCACGACCATACTTCAAGTCGTGCCGAATAAAGAAATATTCCTCCTTTATTTTGGATTAGGAATTTTAGGAAGGTTTGGACTCTGTAATTGGTGACCTATATAAGAAGAAGTTAGAGAGCTATTTAGGGTGGTTGATCAACTACAGGAAGAACCCTAAGCAAGGAACAAGAGTGTGATCAAAGAGACGAAGTCACACAACACGAGTTTTAATCTATTATTCTCCTTTTAAACTCTGTTCAGACTTAGATTATTTTTGTTGTTGAAGAACGTAATTATGTTTAACTGAATCTTTTAGGGTTTGGATTTGTGTAACTAGACTACCACTTATTTGGATCTTAATTTCCATTCAATAAATTAGTTATTCAGTTAATTTTACAAGTTAATCTTAATTGTCCTTGTCTTTGATTTTAGACCTAACTGCATAAATGTATATGGGCAGATTAGAGATAATGAAAGTTGCATAATTTATTGGCTCATAGACTAAAGAAACTTAGGAACCTCGATCACAAAACTAGACGAATCCTTTGGTGATCAATAAATTTCTAAGGAACTTAATGAGCCCTAATTAATTAACTTGACCATGATAATAGAAGGTAATTAGTTTTGGCATGGTTAAATGATATCAAAAGAGACTTTAGGTAATTTAGAGTGATTTACTCTTGACTCTAACCAATAAGTTGAATAGTGAAATGATCATGTGGTCCAAATGATAGCTAGCGAAGCAAATCCAAACTCTAGTTTTTAATTATTGAATTTTAAAGTGATAATTTGGACTTAGATATTTTATTATTCTTGTTATTTATTCAGTTATTTCATTTCATTTTACTTCGACATTGTTAGGTTGTAAAAATACAATTAAGGTTAGTACTTGGTATCAATCTTTTCGTGGGAATGATATTCATACTCATTTTTACTACTTATCGCGAACCATACACTTGTGGAAATTAACTAACATTGGCAAACGTAAAAAATGTTTAAATATAATTTAACATTTCTTAATTTATTTTTATCAAACTAATAATTTTGATGCATAGTGTATCAATTTGTATGATATATAGTAATAATTTGAAAATTCATTTAAAACAAATATGTAAGGTAATTTTAGATACTAAATAAATATATTTTTTAAATTTAATAAATTTACAATAATTAATTTATACAAAATTATATTTAGGAATAGTTTTATCAAATTTTTAGTATGTATGATCAAATAAAAAGTATCAACTAAAATTGTGTATCTTAATTTTATTAATTAAAAGCTTTTAAAAATAGACATATTATTTAATTATCAAAATTTTGGATAAATTTCTTAGATGGTCACTAAATTTTTTGCGTCATTATAATTTGGTTCTACAATTTTAGTTTGTATCGTTTTAGTTACCAAATTTTCATTTAGATTTTACTAATTTTTATAATATTTTTTGCTCCATAAATAATCTAAAATTATTATTATAGTTCAAAATTTGAAGATAACATATACAAATAAGTCCACATTTTTTATATTCATATAGAAGTTAATAGAAAAACTAAAAATTATTTTGAATGATGAATACATTGTTCATAAAATAATGTAAAAACATTATTTGATTAGAGAAAAAAACAAATATTAATATTTGTCTTCATTTTTAATTTTTTGTACAATATACTATAACTTAATAAAATATCTGTATATTATTATTCTATTTAAATATTGAAATATTATATTAATTTTTAGTATAATATTTGAATTTTTTACAAATAATAAATTATACATTAACAATAAAATATTTGTATAATATTAATATATTTAAATAATTTATTACTTTAATTTAAGGATGATATATGAATTTATTAGTGTATTATTTTCAAAATGTGTACTAAAATGATAATATTGGATTGTTTATGGACTAAAAAAGTTTATATGTGAAACATAAATAGAACTTTGTTAACTAAAAAGATACAAATTAAAATTTTATAAGTAAATTAATGACCATCTATAAAATTCATCCTTAAAATTTTCTTAAAAATAAATAACAAAAATTAAATAGGATCAGAAAATAATACTTTTAATAATTTTTGTCCATATGATTTTAGCATAATTTTTTTTAAAAAAATTCAATTGGCTAAAATTTAAAATTATTAAAAAATTAATTAGTTATAACTCAAAAGATATAGACTGAGATATATATTGCATAGCCTAAATATATATAAAAAATAAAATTTAAAAATTTAAATGCATATAATAAAAATAAAAATATAAAAACCAAAAATAAAATTTTCCAATTTATTTGCTGTAAAATTTTTTAAGAATTCAAATTACTTACGTATGGAATATGCTCACAATTATTTTATATATAAGCATAATTTATTTTAAAATTTAAGCACCTTTTAAAAAATTACTAAAATATAGAATCTTATAATATAATTCTTGACTTATGAAATTTTTTTTTATATAAAAATGATACTCCCTTAATTTGATCTGCGGAAAAAAATATGATACTTTTATCAATCAAACATTTCCCGCTACCATATTGATATAAATCGGGAAAAATTTTGGATCTTTTAGCAAATAATATTGACACGATAAAAAATATTTTTCACGCAAAAATTAAAAATACAAATGTAATTTTTTTTTTCTCAGACTCAAAAATTATGCATCCGAATTTTCAAAATTAATTAACTCCGATCCTTGCCTTCAACAATAACAAATATCATAATTAACATCAAATAGATAAGTAAATAAAATTTAAGAAAAAAAAAAGAAGAAAAAAAAAGAAAAAAACAGAGAGAAAGCTGAAGACACCTACATTACGTTTCCTAAACAGGAAAAGCAAAGGACACCAAGTCCTATGCCACTAATATCAAGATTCAGGTCCTTTCTTTGCACTCTACTCATGTCAGTGAAATTGAAAGAAGCAAAGCAATAGCATAGAAAAAAAAAAAAAGTAAAATCTATTTTTAACCCTATGAACTATAGTAATTTTTTTTTATTGAATTTCTATCGTTTTATTGTATTGCATTAAGTTTTTATACTATTATTTATATCGCTATTGAGTTTCAATTTGACAAATTTTATAGAAATGTATAAAAATTTTAAGAGTTCAATATATTATATAAATAATAGTATAGGGCTCCATGCAATACAATAAAACAATAGGAGCTCAATAGAAAAAATTACTATAATTCACTAACCTAAAAATAGTTTTTGTCAAAAAAAACAAATGAAATTGGATGATGCAGATGGATGAGGGTTACATACGAAAAAATAGGTTACATAGAAAAAATGTTTTTTATTTTTTTTTAAAAAAATATTGTAAAATAAGATTAGTTTTCAAAATTATTAGATTACCATATACATATATAGTGGTGTTTTAGTTGAAAAATAATACTAAATAATTATTATATTGTTTAAATTTTTAATTGTTTGAAAAAAATATTAGAGTGATATAAGATAGAAAAATATGTAATATATAAATATTTTTAGAATTTGAGTAGTATTGAGATATGTATAATAGTATTTTAGTTAAAAAAATAATACTCAATAAATAAAGCAAATACTTGATTTTTAATAGTGTTTTAGTTAATAAATAATATTAAATAATTATTATATTTTTTTAATTTGTTAAAAATAAAATTTATAATGGTTTGAAAAATATTTTGAGTGATTTAAGATAGAAAAATATGTAATATATAAATACTTTTAGAATTTGACTAGTAAATATATATATATAATAATGTTTTAGTTAAAAAATAATACTCAATAAATAAAGTAAATATAATAAAAAATTAAGATTTTAAAATTAATCAAATTCTACTGAGAATGCACTCTATCAATTTCCGGTGACCGATATAAAATCATCAAACCAGAGTGCTCTTTCATCTCCTCAGTCCCAAGTGCTAAAATCTCCACACCATGATGCTCATTCTTCTCCTCAATTTGTTGTTCCAACAACAAAAAGTGGTTCTAGTATTGCATCAATGCATGATGAAATTGTTTCTGCATCCAAAAAGGTCGGAAATCAAGCCCTAAAGTCGCCAGACCAAAGTACTGTCTCTTCTCCTAGATTTGCTGTCCCAAAAACACAAAATGTTAATGGGACCACATTGATGCAAAATCAACTTGGTTCTGCAACAATAAAAATTGAAAGTCAAGCAATAAAGTCACCCTTCCAAAGTGATCAGTCTTCTCCAAGATTTGGAGTTCCATCCACAAAAAAAAAAATGGTACTGGGACCACACCTGTCCAAAGGAATGTCATGACTGCCTCCACAAAAGTTGAATCTCAAAGATTAATGACAGAAATGGCACAGAAGGAAACATGTACGAGTGAGACTTCCCTATCTTTTTCTGATTCAGTTGACAGTATGGCTGATGAAGATACAGTTGCTACCACTTCAAAGAAGGTAACAAGAAAAGCATCAGCACCTAGATCAACCTGGAAAGGCAGGTTACTGACTGTCTCCTCCTTCCTCAATTTATGTAAGCAGAGTAAGCAAGTTCACAAAAAATGCTCCACGTTTGGCAAAACCAGTCGCAAAAAACAAGAATTCTGTTAACAAGAAAATAAAACAGGGTAAATAATGGTAATAACAGGGCGGCTCCTGGGACTGGTCAGTTAATTTGCCATAAATATCAATGTGCTTTAAGGAATGTGACTGAAGATTCAAATCAAGATGTCTCTGCCAGTTTTAGTGCTGAAGTTACCTCGAGTAATGTAAACCGCAGCGCTGGTAAACCAGACTTCAATTCCAGCAATAGTAATCAAAGCAGATCCATTGGGAAAGCAAAGAATGATTCAAAATCAAGAGAGAAAGTAGAATTTTCCCAAAGCTCAAAGAGTAGCCTTGGCGAATATAGCACTAGTATTAGCAACACTGATGAGAGCAATGCATGCAGGCCTAGTTATTGCAACAGACCCCATATTTCCAAGGATATTAGATGGCAGGCTATTCGCCATGTTAAGATGCAGGATAAAGTCTTAAGTTTGAGACATTTCAACATTTTAAAGAAGCTTGGTTGTGGAGATATCGGGACTATTTATCTTGCTGAGCAAATTGGCTCAAATTGCCTACTTGCTATATAGGTCATGGATAATGAATTCTTGGCCAGTAGAAAGAAGATGCCAAGGGCCCAAACAGAAAGAGAGATACTGAGGATGTTAGGCCATCGATTTCTCCCCACGCTGTATGCCCAATTCACGTTAGATAATTTGTCATGTTTAGTTACGGAGTATTGTCCAGGTGGAGATCTGCATGTCCTTAGGCAGAAGCAGCTTGGTGGGAGTTTCTCTGAAGTAGCAGCTAGTTAAGCTACTTGTAAATTGCAATTTACTTCTGGTGTTCTAGTTCCTAGTTGTACATTGTGTAGGGCTGTAATCGAGCCGGGCCGAGCCGAGTTTTGAACTACTCGAGCTCGGCTCGGGTTAATATATAAGTGTTCGAGCTCGGGCTCGAGCTCGGTATAATTGAAAATTTTGAGTTCGAGCTCGGCTCGAGCTCGGCTCGAGACGAGCTCGAGCTTGTCCGCGAACAAAGCTCGTGCTCGTTTAAAAGCTCGTTTGCGGGCTCGTTTATTAGCTTGTTTGTGGGCTCGTTTATTAGCTCGTTTGTGTGCTCGTTTATTAGCTTGTGTGTGTGCTCGTTTATTAGGCTTGTTTGTGGGCTCGTTTGTGAGCTCGTTTGTGAAATTGTTTGTGAGCTCGTGTGTGAGCTCGTTTGTGAGCTCGTGTGTGAGCTCGTTTGTGTGCTCGTTTGTGAGCTCGTGTATGAGCTCGTTTGTGAGCTCGTTTGTGAGCTCGTTTGTGAGCTCGTGTGTACCTAAAAAAATGGATATAACAATAATATA
>CATIWM010335217.1:0-22952 GCA_949671775.1 Mallotus repandus | reverse complement strand
ACCATTTAATGTCAGTTTATATTTGGTTTATTTTCTGTTTTCTTTTGGTTTATGAGCCAAAGGCTATATGTGTATGTCTTGTCTACAATTGATATTTTAAAATCATTATACTCCTATCTTTTTATTAATGCAATCTTATTTTTCTCAATTATTTTTTATTTAATCCTTTTTGTATTTTGAAAAAGAGGGAGAAAAATTTGAGTTTGCTTAAATTTTTATTATTATTTATTTCCTTGCCATTTGGTACATGCATTGTAAGTCTGGCTACTTATGTGTTAATCATCATGTTATCATATTTTTCTCCATGTAAAAGACCTTGTTTTTCTTACTTGCATAATTTCATTTAGTCTTTTACAAATGGGGAGAAATATTTTTTTTAAGTTGATCTTTCATGATTTTCATTGTTTTAATTCTTGGTCTTTTGTTTCCTTTAGAACTAAGCTCTATATGATAATGTGATATGTACTACTTTGAGATGCATTATCTTAGTAAAATTTGTCTTCTACCATGTTTATGTTTCTTAAATATTTTATCAAGTTTTTATTATTTAAAGAAGATAATTTTAAAATTTATATTTCTTATCATGCCAAAAGGGGAGAAATAAGGAAATATATTTTTCTCATTTAATTTTATTTATTTGAATACTCTTACTCCTTATATTTATTAATTTTATAATATGCATAATTTTAGGGGGAGTAAAATTAATTCAAATTATCACACACTTCACTTTATATTATTCTCTCAAACTCAAAATAAGTTTATCAAAATCAAAAAGGGGGAGATTGTTGACCTTAGCAATAATCAATCTTGATTTTGAACATTTAATATGTTTGTTTAAGTGTGTATAAGCTTGGACTATCATGAAAATCCAAATAAAGTTAAGCGTGCTTTTGGGCTAAATTGACCTTCGAGATTCTAAGAGGATTTTGGAAGTCTTAGAATTTTATAATGAGAAAGTTGTCTTCTTAACATTTGAAATAGACATCACAATCTTTCTGAATTGATCTTACTTGTCAAAATCCGAATTCACTGAAATCAGCATATGCAGTGCTCATTTTGATTTAAGCAGCTATTAGTATTTAAACAATATCTTGAGCTACAGATGTCCAATTGAGGTTATTCAAAGTGCTATGGAAATATAAGATAAATACCTACAACTTTTATGAAGAAAAATAAAGCTTATTCTATCGTTTATAATGGCTAAAAGTCATGATCCCGAACACGACCATGCAAGTCTCGACCGGGACCAAAATTGCACCAAATTAAAGAAATCTTCCAGAACATATCTTGAGCCAATGTTACAACTGGGAAAATAGTGATATCGACTAGGATCAATGCAATCATGATTAGGATAAGTGCAGGCTTCAAAGATAATGGCTATAATGGATATATTTTTTAATATCCTGACCGGGATCAGTGTGAGCACGACCTGGACTAGAGTTTTTGCAGTCTAAAAGTCCAAATTTCATTCAAATGAAGTTTGAATTTGTTGGAAATAAAATTATTGTTTCCAACAGCTATAATTTAATCGCTCAACCATAAATACAACCTCTGATGATCATTTAAAAAAAAAAGAAACTTATTTTTCATTTATACATTCTCAAGCATTTAATTAAGCTCAAAATTCTCTTTAATTCATTGTTGTATTTGATAAACTCTTGTGAGAGTTTGGTGAGTGATTAGAATAGAAATTCTTATTCTTCTATTTTCTGGGTTTAGAAAAAAGGAAGTGAGGTTCTATTCTAAAGGAATTGGTTTAAGTGTTTAGCCATTAAAACACTTGGGAATTTGGTTTTAGAGTGATCCTTGAAAACACTTGTGTAAGGTTTGAGTTGAGCCTAAAACTCAAGTTGTAAATATCAATCTAGGGGAATAGATTATGGTGATTCAAAATCCTAACTTGGGGATAAGTTAGGTGGAGATGTAAGATTGTTGAGAATCCAAACTCCTTAAATTATTGTGTTCATCATTCTTCCTTCTCAACATTCTTTATTTTTTTTTCTTAAGTTTTGATATTTGTTCAATAGCTCTATTCACCCCCCCCCCCCCCCTCCCCCCCTCCACGGCATTTTCTAAACTTTTTTTAATCAAGTTAGAACTGGCCTCAACGTCCATATGTTTATTCTTGGACCAATATGCCATTTGCATTTTAAAAAGGAAAAACCCATTATTTGGTCCCCGGACTGTACAAGTTCTCCACACTTGGTCCCTAATCATTTATTTTAAAGAATTGAGTCCTTTAACTTTTATTTTTTTTATTTTCATCTTTTTTCACTCAAAATGCCAAATTGAAGATGTTGTCATCTTCTGTTGAGTTATAAGAGCACATCTCAATAAAAAGCATGTCTAAACCAACTGTCAAAAATAAACAATTTGTATCAACATCTTGATACAGCTCACAATCAATAATGAAAGTAAATTCAAATGATCAAGCTTACAACAAATAATTGGTTGAGATGTGCTTTTATAACTAAACAGAAGACAACAGCATCTTCAATTTGGCATTTTAACTGAAAAAAGGATGAAAATAAAAAAAAAGAAGTTGAGGGACTCAATTCTTCAAAATAAATTATTAGGGACCAAGTGTGGAAAACTCGTATAGTCCGGGGACCAAATAATGGATTTTACCTTTTAAAAAATATGTATTCTAATTTTGGATAAGTACAATTTTGATCCTATAGTTTTATCTTTTGACAAAATTAGTCTTGTAAATTTTTGACATTTTAATATCTGTAGTTTATATTTTTTTTACACTTTAATACCATTCTATAGTTACTTAAATTTAAATTTATGGTAACAAAGTAAATTATTATCTTCAGATTAAATTCATAATGACAAAATTTATTTGATGTGCTATATGTTACGTAAGGAGAATCAAAAATTAAATTTAAAAAAAATTGAGATATAAAATTAAAATCGACATTGTTAGTATGTGAATGAGATGTTGCATTTTTACTATAAATTACTCTAACTTAAGAAAATAAAGTTAAATTTCTTTTTAATATGATTATTATTAGGTAACTACTAAAAATGATAAGTTTAAAATTTTTTAAATATTAAAATCTAAAATTTTAAATGAACACCATATTAAAATGATAAATTAAAAGTGATTATAATTCAAAATTTAAAATAATATGAATATAATTAATTATGAAATAAAAATATTGTCTTTAAAATCAAATAATTATGTCTTCATATAATATATATAAAGAAACGACAATATAATTTTATTTCTACAATATATAGAGATAAAAGTTAAAGTGACAAAAATAGAGACAACTTTAAGTCGTCTCTATACATAATAGAGATGAATTTTATTATCTACAAAGACAAATATCACTATTGCTATTGATAATATATTTTTTTAGTAATGAATGTATTTTTATTTTATTATGAATAAAAAGAAATAATTTTAAAATCAAATTATAATATTTTTAAAAATAATCAATTGGTTACATTTTTCATAATTTATATATAGAATAAAAATAATCATAATATCAATGTTTTCTCATAAAATAATGATGAAATTAGTTAGAAAGGTACTAAAATATAAAAATTATGAAACATAGGGTACTATATTGAAAAAATTATAGGACTAATATTTGCAAAAAGTAAAACTATAAGAATCAAAATTGTATTTATCTCTTTTAATTTTAATTTTATAGAGGTCTATACAAATGCAACTAGAACCATTAGATTATTAATAAAATACATATACTCTAGTTAAAGAGTTTTTGACCTATGCCTCCGCCGCCGCCAGACTTACCTGGCAGCCACGCAAACACCTCTCCGGTGAATGTTGATGATTATTTCGGCCATGTAGAGCTTTTCAAATGTACTACAAGCACTCTTCTGCCTGTTCTTCCTACTGTCACTGCTGAACCGAAATCTTATGTTGTTGCTCTTAACAGATCTCTTGATGTTCATCCTGCGATGGAAATCCTAGTTCCAAAAGGTGGTTTTAATCATGCGGTTAAAATAAATCCTGATATCTATCCTAAAAATTCGGCTATGTGTCAACATAGCCTCATTGCAAGAGTTATTCTGAATAAAGGAGATGCCCCTTGGACATTGCCTAAGCTTAAAGAAAGATTATCTAATATTTGGAGTCTCAAATCTCATTAGAGATTAATTTCTCTTGATTGAGGTTTTTTTCACGTTGGGGCTTCTTGAAGCTTAAACCAGGAATTCTGCGCTTGCAATGTTGGTCACCAGGATTTGATCCATTTAAGGAGAAAACATCGACTACCCAAAATCTAGATGCATTTTTATAGGTTACCATGGGAGCTATGGGACCTTCAACTTATCATTGATATTATGAAAAATATTGGTATTCCATTAAAAATTGACAGAGCAACCATGGAAGGTGACTTTGGGCACTTCGCTCGAGTCTTTATTGATGTGGATTTGTCTACATCGTTGAAGTACAGTTTGGTTCTTGATTGTAAAGGATCTCTATTTGATGTTGACATTTCCTATGAAAACCTTCCCATGTATTGCAGTACATGCCATTCAATTGGTCATGAGAGTCCATCTTGCCTATTAAATAATCCTAAATTTATCGATGGTCAGAACAAAATGGATAAAGAAGACCTATTGCCTTGTCAATAGCGTGGTCGTTCTCGGGTTCATAAAATTTGGAGACGGAAAGACATGGCAAACACTTTTATTCCTTTGGAAAAATCATTCCACCGTATTCAAGAGGATATTGCTTTGGTGATAAAGCCACCCGATGACGCCTTGCCAGAAGCTCCACCTGATAACACTTTGAATGCATTTCAATAGCATATAAATATAAATGTTGATCATAGGACTTTTTTGGCGTCTCATCCACCAAAATAATTCCAAGCTCCCTGAAGGTTGTTAATACCTCTCAGAATTTAGATGTGGAAGGTTCGGTCACTTCTCCTCAGGCCAAAATAGCCCCTCCTTCTTTTGCTAGTATTTGGGCAATAGAGGAACAGGAACTTGTTGTCAGGAAATCTTGGGCTGAGTAAGATGAGGAAGCTTGGCAACAAGTTTCTCACAAGAAGAAATCTAAGAAGCAATATTAACGGGTTACTTTGACTGGATTAAGGCTTGTGACTCGGGTTGTTTCCAAGTCCTTTCAATGAAGCTCTTATTTTGGAATTATAGAGGTTTAGGGAACAAGGCAACCCAACATTCTCTCTTCAACATTTTCAAGTCTCATAATCTAGATTTTATCTTCATTTCAGAACCCAAGGTACATTTTGACTCTATTAGTCAATCTTTTTGGCAAAGCATGAATATATCTTTAGTGTCTTGGAATGATCTTACTCTTCCCTCTTTATGGTTTTTGGCCTCTAATTCTTTTGGGGCTGGTCATGTTTCTCTGCTTGCTAGTTTAGATCAACATGTTATAATACAGTTCACTTTTTCCTCCTTGATGGTTTTAGTTTTTTGTATTTATGCAAATGTTTTATCTTCGAGTCGTTGATTGTTATAGTCTGAATTGCATCATCTTTCTTCTTTAAATCTCACTAATTGGTGCTTCTACACACCTTTCAACGAAGATCCTTATAAACTAACTCATCAAGAGCATCTTCAGCATCACAAGCAGCAACTTTCAGTTGATTCAGCCATTGAGCATCACCTATTGCTCTTCAGCAACTTAGAGCTGTAGAATATGTGGAGAACAAATAAACTTACTTTTATTATAAATAAGGAAACTTTAATACAAAAAATACTTGTACACACCTCACACACTAATACACTCAAATAAGTGTTTATACACTCATTTATGTATTCAAGACACAAGACACTTTTGCACTCATAGGACACTTTTGCTTTCTCACTAATTCACATGACACACTCATTATTTTCACTATTTCTCAAGCACAACTCTCATTAATTCTCATGCATGCATACTCTTGTACCATGCACTCATATGTCACACACTCACACTCACATTACAATAGCCTAAGTCCTATTTATACTTGCTTATATCGGTTCTTGCAAGCTTTCCCTCTATATCAGTTTACTAGAAGCTTATTGAATATTCTTGAGTGGTGGTGGAACTTCAACATGCACAATGTCTATTTTTTGTAGATTATGGTAGAAGTCTCTAGAGCTAGAGAGGTGATGATGATATTTAACACTTCCCCTCAGCATTGACTCTCTATACTTTAATTTTTGGAATTCCACATCCATCTTGATCATTATATTCTATTCCTCCATCTTGTATATTAATCCTTTTGCTCCTTGACAATCGCATTGTATAATTATGTTTGTCTCTCCATTTGCTGCTCCATAAATTGTTTCTGTATCTTTTAAAATTTTTCTCAACATTTTCTTCATATAACGTCATATTAGTGTCTTTCACTCTTTGATTTGTCTCTTATTTTTCTTGTATTGCTTGTACTTCCTTCTCTTGATCTTCCTTTTTCATCAAGGCTTTATCTCCAAATTCTTCATCATTCAAAGACCACAAGAGCTCCTTTATTACTTTGGAACTTTCACACTTCTCTTCCAGCTACTCCCTCATATTGTGTACTATCTCACTCTCTTCCTTGCATTCAATTTCTTCAACATCTTCTTTCTCCATAACAAACTTGGAGATATCTTTTCAAATTCAATACTTGAATTCATTTGTTCCTGAATTTCTTCCTCTAATGGAGCACTTTCAAATAAATTTGAGTCTATCATATCCCACTCTTTTTCACTTACATAGGATTCTTTAAGATATTCTAATATAGCAGATGTTGCCAGCACATCCCATTCATTCTCACTATCATATGCCTCCATGAACTCATTTGAACCATTCTTTACTTGCTTTTCAATTACACACGATGCTTGAATGTCGAAGTCCCATTCTTCTTCACTTTTAACTTAAGGTTGTATTAATGTCACAACATTTCCCTCAGCTCTTCTATACCAGTAGTCTCTAGCATAATGACCTCTCTTGCCACAATTATAACATTCCACATCTCATTGGCGATATCTTCTACTTTGTGTGTCTTCTTCATTTTGATGCTGTTGAGCTCCCCCTGAATATTGACATTGGCCTTTCAACCTTCTTTCACTTCTATCTTCCTCTGAATAGATCTTGTCATCTCCATTGGACTTTTTAGAATTGTAATTTTTAGGATGACCTCTTCTATGTTTGCTAAATAATGCTTTTTCATTCATCTTACTCTTCAAAGAAACTCTAGCCATTTGTTTAGCTAATGTCTCTTAATTGGCTAAGAAATTCTCTAACTCATTTAATATGGGGGGTTTAGGCCGACCTTAAACAACAGTAATAAAGCCTATATATTCTAGCTTAATTCCATAAATAATAATCCTTCTCATCCTATCTTCACTAATTTTTGACACAAACTCTAATTCTAAAATTTCTCGACATAAAGACTTAACTTTTGTAAAATACTGATTAATTGGCATCTCCCCTTGTTTAATAGACATTAACTCCATCTCTAAATTTTGTAACCTCATCTTATTTTTCTTAGAAAATTATGAGGCCAATATATCCCAAGCTTCTTTAGGTATAGAAGCGTATCCAACATTTCTTCTTCAATCGATATCTTGATCACAAACATTGCCTTCCCAGCCTTGACTTTCCACTTCTTCAAGGCATTTGCATCCGCTTCTAGAGGCAGCATACTCTTGCTTCCTATGACTACCTCCCGTAGATCTTGACCTTGGAGATATGACTCCAAACATGTCGACCACATACTATAGTTGTAATTGTTCAACTTCTTTATACTGCCCACTGTGAGGTCCATCTCGAGACTTGGGACTTCTCTCAATGAAGCAAGCAATCGACTTCACAGTACCTCTTAAATGTGCATAAGATAATTACCCCTTAGGACTCCTCAATGAATATCTCCCAATCGTCTCGCTCTGATACCACTTGTAGAATATGTGGAGGACAAATAAACTTACTTTTATTATAAATAAGGAAACTTTAACAAAAAAGATACTTGTACACACCTCACACACTAATAGACTCAAATAAGTGTTTATCCACTTATTTATATATTCAAGACAAGAGATGCTTTTGCACTCATGGGACACTTTTGCTTTCTCACTAACTCACATGACACACTCATTATTTTCACTACTTCTCACACACAACTCTTATTAATTCCCATGCATGCACACTCTTGTACCATGCACTCATATGTCACACGCTCACACTCACATTACAATAGCCTAAGTCCTATTTATACTTACTTATGTCGGTTCTTCCAAGCTTTCCCTCTATGTCAGTTTACTAGAAGCTTAGTGAATATTCTTGAGTGGTGGTGGAACTTCAACATACACAATGTCTATTTTATTGTAGATTATGGTAGAAGTCTCTAGAGTTAGAGAGGCGTTGATGATATTTAACAGGAGCATGTCACAAACCTTGTCCAACGAGCCTCTAAGGCAATCAAGTTCATCACGAAGACCCCATAAAAGTTTGATTACCTCGATTACAAGGGTTAGCATCATGTCCAGAGCTTTCTCCAGCATGAAACTGATGACAATCTCAGCCATGTCACTTTGTAGCAACGATTGATAATATGGGTTTAAAAAAAAAGTTTGAGAGCAAAGAGCTATTAGGGATTATTCAGAACTAATCATATTGTATGAATATATACAATATAATTTCATAGGAGCTTATTCCCTTACAAAATGAGTGACTAAATTTTATATAAGGCAAAGTAGACTTTTATTCCATGATTATTTATAATATTGAAATATAAGAATTAAAAATGGGTGGACTTTTGATAGATTGCAGGTTGCCTGCTTCTCCTTTGCCTAGTAGTATAGGGAGAAGGATTGCATGGAAGTCTCTAGATTTAGGCTTTGTCAAACTGAATACATATGGAGTATATAAACTCCCCAACTATACAATAGTAATAGTGGCAGGTGGGCTTCTGAGAGACTATAAAGGTGAATGGAAGTTGGGATTCCAAGCACAATTTTGGGTTCATGTTTAAGATTTTTGTGGGATTCAAGTTTTCATGATGTATTATTGGAATCCAGTTCTTCTTTAACCATTGCAGCGATTCAAGGAGATTGCCAACTGTTTAGATATAGTAATCTTCTGGGTGTCCCTAGTGAAGTATTTATTAGCTAGAGATTGGGTGGTTTGATGCTTGCATGTGCACTATGAGGCAAACCAAGAATCCAAGATTGCTACCCCATCTAGATAACCAAGTTTCCTTCTTTGTTCTTTTCACCGTTGTGCCTGTGATTGTAACAGCTTTCACATTTCACTTCAATAGTGAGATTCGTTTTTGATATATTAGTTTTCCTTAGGTTGTTGTAAATACTGTGCAGTCTTTATAATAATACATTGTGTTTAATGAATATATGCAGTTCATCTAACTGCTTTTGAGCTTGGTAAACCTTCTGATATGACATCAACAGTCAGAATTTCACTTATAATTTGAGTTATGCCTTTCACCTTTTGTTTGGCAAATCGAGCATGGCTTATATAATAGTTAATTTTAATTGAACTTCTGATACATCAACTAGTGCATTACTGAATGATATAGTTAGATTAAGCTATACCCTTCACCTTATGTTGGTTTTTCCTCTCTTGAACTTCTCTTTAAGGGCAAATATTGATGAATTTTTCTTCTCTAAGAAGCCTATTTTAGCAAATGCCTCACCAAGATTTGTGTCCCTTACTCTCATCTTATTGCTCTTCACTTACCTAATAGCAATTGCCATTCCAAATATATGGTACTTTTTTTAATTCATTGGATCAACCTCTGCAGTATGCCTTGCTTTTATTTTCCCAAGATCTATTGTGCTAAGGTACTAGAGCATTATTCTTGTCAGCATTTAGAAATTATCGCATTTGTGTTTGGTTGTAACTTGAAAATTTTTGATCATGAATGACAGGGATGTTCACAGGATATCAACAACAAAGGATAGGTTTATTGCACTAGTAATGATAATTCTAGCAGTAGTAATCACTCATCTGATATATAAT
The DNA here is from genome assembly GCA_949671775.1 of Mallotus repandus. Classification (NCBI taxonomy): domain Eukaryota; kingdom Viridiplantae; phylum Streptophyta; class Magnoliopsida; order Malpighiales; family Euphorbiaceae; genus Mallotus; species Mallotus repandus. The sequence goes on along the minus strand of CATIWM010335217.1, from coordinate 13,003 downwards.
TATATCAGGGATGTTCACACAAAGATCGAAGGACTATACCAAGGATTATTGTACTAGGGATGTTCATACAAATATCGAAGGACTATACTCATCTGATATATGTAATTGTTAGAATATAATGCACATTTCTAGATTTTTCTTCAAAATTGTAATCACTAGAAGCTCTGTAATTTATAACATTAAATTTGTGGTCAAAATAAATTGTTAAAAAGAATTCTCTGTAGTAAATAATAATCATAAATCATAGTCAGTAAAGTTGAGAATAACTGACTTTAAAACTTATAAATAGTTATGTAACATATTGTATAAATGAATGATAGCTAATTAAAAAAAGAAGAATAGAGCCCTTGTTAAATTTTCTTCCATAAACTACTATTCCTCTATTTCTCATACAACTTGTCGCATACAAAAATCATCAATATCAAAAGTTACACCAATCATAACAATAGTCATCCTCTTTCCCCTAACAAACAGCCATCAGCAATTCAAATCACCATCAGTGGTATTAAAGCATGGTTCGGATACAACTAGGCATAGGCAATTTCAAATTCATTCCATGGTAAAAAATTCATTTCGATCATCAATTCCAATGCCAGTTTTTCAGGGTGAAAACTTCGATTACTGGTTTATCAAAATGCGGACCTATTTTTATTCTCAATATTTGTGGGATGTAGTTAATATGGAATATAATGTGCCCCAAGACACATCCACCTTATCTGTAGCACAGAAAAAGGAACTCAAAGAGAATCAACAAAAAGATTCTCAAGCACTACTTGCTCTTCAATTAAGCTTGACTAAAGAACTATTTCCAAGAATTATGGGAGCCAAAAGTTTCAAACAAGCCTGAGATAAGTTGCAGGAGGAGTTTTGAGGCAATGAAAAGGTGTGTGTCTCTAAACTACAAACCTTGAGGAGAAATTATGAAAATCTAAAAATGAAAGACACTGAGACTGCTAGAGACTATTATACAAGAGTATATACTTTAGTAAATCAAGTAAGAGCCTATGGAGATTATATTCCAGAAAGTATAGTTGTTGGAAAAATATTAGTTACATGTATAGAAAAATATGATTCTATTATTACAACTGTTGAAGAGTCTAAAGATATAGACAAATTAACAACTATAGAATTAATGGGATTATTAGAGGCTCACATAGATTAGAAAGGCACAATGAGGGTTTTGCTGAAAATGCCTTTCAATCCAGGTTCAACCTGCAGTCTCAGAAATCTAAAGAAAATGGAAAGAAGTCAAATGAAAATTCTAGAAACAAAGAGGGACAAAATGGCAAATACTCACCATTTGGCATATGTAAAAGAAAACGTCACTTGGAGAAAGATTGATGGTTTAAAGGAAAACTGCAATGCCACAATTGCAAAAAAATTGGGCATCTTAAGAAGGCTTGTCGCTTCAAGAAATCTCACCAAGCAAATTTTTCGAAAGAAAATGATGGTGAGAGCAATCTTTTTTATGCTTGCCAAACTACAATGGAAGAGAAAAAGGATACTTAGTATCTAGACAGTGGTTGTAGTAACCACATGACAAAAAATGAAGGCATATTTTGCAGCCTTGAAAAAATCAAGAGTAGAGTCAAGATAGGAAATGGAGATTACATGGAGGCAACGGGTAAAGGCACCATTGCCATTAATACAAATAAAGGAAAAAGATACATTAATAAGATACTCTTGGTTCCTAATATAGATCAGAACCTGCTCAATGTTGGCTAGATGATGGAGAAAGGATCTTCACTACATTTTGAGAAAGATTTTTGTGTGATCTATGACAAGCAAGATAAGTCTCTCTAAATTTTAAAGGTAAAAATGACAAAGAACATATGTTTTCCCATCCAATGGAGATATGCAAGTGATGCAGCGATGAATGTACAAATGGATGAGTTATGGTTGTGGCACAAAAGGCTTGGACACTTTAACTTCCTTGGATTGAAGATTTTACATCAGAAGAATATAATGAGATATCTGCCAACAATTAAAGAGGTCAATGGTGTTTGCAAAGGTTGTATGCTCGGGAAATAACACGGACAACCATTTCCATCTGGCAAAGCTTGGAGAGCCAAAAAACCTTTAAAGCTGGTACATACAGATGTTTGTGGCCCAATGCGGACTCCATAACAAAATAGGTACTAGAATGACATGGGTCTACTTTCTATGTGAAATATCACAAGTTTTTGAAACATTTAAGAAATTTAAGAATTATGTTGAGAAGTAAAGTGTTTGCTCCATCAAAACCATAAGAAGTGACCGAGGCGAAGAATACACCTCCAACTAATTCAATAAATTTTGTGAAGATGAAGGGGTAAAGCATCAACTCACTATTGGATATGCCCTAGAACAAAATGGCATATCTGAACGTAAGAATAGAACTGTAATAGAGACAGTAAGAACCATGTTGATGAAGAAGGGTCTTCCTAAAACTTTTTGGGCAGACGCAGTAAATACGACGATTTATTTGCTGAATAGATGTCCAACCAAAGTTGTTCAAGACAAGACACCAATTGAATCTTGGAGCAGACTGAATCCATTTTTAAAACAACTAAATGTCTTTGGCTACATTTTCTATGTTCACATTCCATATTCAAAGAGAACCAAGTTGGTGAGAAAACAGAGAAGGGAATTTTCTTGGGCTATAGTACTCAATCAAAAGGCTGCCAAGTCTATAGTTTATAAACAAAAAAGCTCATAATCAGTCGAGATGTGAAGTTCAATAAAGACGCTGCATACAACTGAAAAACAGAAGAAATTGAAAGTAAAAGCATTAGCCTACCAATATTGCCACAATAAAAAGCAGATGAAGAATATAATCAGCTAGCAGAAACATAAGTTCAAGCTCCTATTGAACAACCAACTCAAATTGAACACTTCTCTCCAGCCAGATCATTAATAGAGTGATATGGACACTGCAACCTCATAATATTTAAACCTGAAAACTTTGAAGCAGCTTCCAAGAAAGAAATTATGAGAAGTACGATGGAAGAAGAAATTAAGATGATTGAGAAGAATAAAACTTAGGAGTTAGTAAACTCCCCTCAAGATAAAGAAGTCATAGGGGTTCTGTGGCTTTAGAAGACTAAGCTTAATCCTAATGGTTCCATTCAAAAGCATAAAGTAAGATTAGTAGCAAAAGGCTACTCACAGTAATTTGGAGTTGACTACAGTGAAACATTTTCCCCTGTTGCTTGCCATGACATAATAAGGGCACTAACAGCACTAACTGCTCAAAAGAATTGGATGATCTATCAGCTAGATGTAAAGTTGGCATTTCTCAAGGGCTACCTTTAAGAAGAAATTTACGTAGAGCAACCTTCAGCTTTCATAATAAAGGGACAAAAAGATAAAGTACTCAAGATAAAGAAAGCTTTGTACGGATTAAAGCAAGCTCCATGAGCTTGGTACAGTAGAATTGACAAGTATTTCATCCGGTAAGGCTTCAGAAAGAGCAAAAGTGAGCCAACACTATATATCAAGACCCAAGGTATAAACAACACTCTCATTGTCTCTCTATATGTTGATGATCTAATTTATACGGGAAATAATGAGAAGATGATCAAAGATTTCAAGGAAGACATGATGAATACATTTAAGATCACTAACTTGAGTGTGATGCACTATTTTTTGGGGATAGAGATAAACCAAAGGAAATATGGAATTTTCATTGCTCAAAAGAAATATATAGAAAATCTCACTAACAAATACAAGATGAATGACTGCAAGATGGTTGCAACACTGCTTGATATCAAAAAAGCACTCAAAATAAAAGATGGAGCACCGAAAGCAGATAATTCAGTTTATTGGAGTCTCATTGGAAGCTTACTCTATCTCATAATTACTCGCCTTGACAACATGTATGCAACTAGCTTACTATCAAGATTTATGCAAAATCCAAGTCAAGTTTGTTAGAATTCCTTTATATTTTAAGAATCAAGTTTTCAAAGAATGTAGATTCATCAAATATATGCAACTAAGAAGGACAAAATTTATGAATTAAGAACACGTATTTATAATTAAGAATAAATACCTATTTTGGGATCCATGAGCATCTACAAGAAGGAATTTGCAGCAAGGTAACTTAGTTTAGCACTAAGAACTTCATCCCCTTCAACCCAAGCTCTCTTAGATGGCGTCTTTTTTCTTTTTACTATCCTGCTTTTTCTACTTATTGTAGTAGATAAGAAGATAAGAATGAAAAAGAAAAATGGGTTGGGTTGTGGGGATGAGACTTAGCCTAATAATTTATGTAAAGGTCCAATGGGCTCTAACCATCATAAGCCTATTAAACTCTACAGCCCACACTTAAATGAGAGCAAGCCCATTTCATAATAATTAGAGTCAAATCCAATTTTATATAAACTAATTTATTTTGTTGTAACCCACAATTATTAGAGCCCATAATTATATTTTACAACATTCTCCCACTTGGGCGATATTAATTGTAGATTTTATAACAAAATACAAACTTTAAGGATATCCATTCTCTGTTTATATAAAGATGACTCTAGAGCACTATTTTCTCTAATAGGATCTCTGATACGGAATCGCAGTAAAAACTAATTCATAAAGTAATATAGAACCTTCCATGATCACACATATCAAAAATTCTATTCACATGAACACGAAGTGGAAGTGTGGCAAGACATGATAACACATTCACAAATTTTAATAGATATGTGTTACTTATCTTGTCAGTCAATAATTTCTTATCTTTCTGTAGCACAAACACGCATCAGAAATCATTTTTAGGTTTGTATGTCCTTATAAAAAATTTAATATCTCGAAATAAATTATGTGTTTCAATGACATAAAAAATTTAATATCTCGACTACTAACATTTATGCCCCATAGCCACTTGCTTGAGATTAACACAAATCCTAAGTCTTTATTTAACAACATCTTTATCTTGATGCACTAAAATAGAAAATATTTCTTTATTATTTTATGTCATCAAGTACTTAAAACATATATACATATGTATATATACATACTTTATAACTAACTGTAGAGTTGTTATACCTCCCACTAACCAAAGGTATCATGAAATTTAGCCAAACCCATAGATAATACATGTTTCTGATACACATTGGGTTGGAGTCCCTTTGCTAGAGGATCGGCAACCATATCTTCGGTATTGATAAGCTCTACAGTAATGTCACTTTTCTTTACAAACTCTTTCACAATAACATATTTTATTTCCATATGTTTAGACCTTTAGATGTTTTTGTGATTTTTTGTAAATAATACTGCCACTAGATTGTCATAGTATAGTTGTATGGGTTTAGTGACAAAATCAACAATTGACATTTCACTGATGAGATTTCATAGCCAAGTTGCTTGAACAGCTGCTCCATAACATGCCACAAATTCAACATTCATCGTGGAAGAGGTTATTAATGTCTGTTTGACACTTTTCCAAGATAATACTCCACTAGCAAACATAAAAATGTAGCCTGATGTGGATTTTCTACCATCTGAGCAACTAGCAAAGTCAGAGTCTATAAACCCTACTAGTTCAAGACTGTTAACTTTTTTGTTTGTCAACTTGTAGTCTTTTGTCCCCTTTAAATATCTCAAAACTCTTTTAGCAGCTACCTAATGACCTTTACCAGGATTCGATAAATATCGTCCAAAGACACTAACAACATATGCAATGTATGGTCTAGTGCATACTTGAACATACATTAAACTTCCAACAACATTTGCACATGGCACTGCTAGCATGGATTCTTTCTCAATTTCATTTTGAGGACATTATGCCAAGCTCAATTTTTCACCCTTAGTAATGGGCACATCACATGCTTTGCAGCCACTCATGTGATACTTCTTCAGCATTCTTTCTATATATACTTTTTTAGAAAGACCCAACAATTTTTGAGACCTATCTCTATGGATTTCAATTCCGAGTATGAAAGATGCATTTCCAAGGTCCTTCATTTCAAAACGACTTGACAATAATTACTTTACTTCATGCAATATGCCCAAATCATTACTTGTAAATAAAATGTCATCAACATATAGTATAAGAAAGATAAATTTACTCTTACTGATCTTGAGATATATGCATCTATCAACCTTATTTTCGATAAAACCCATAGAAGATATTATATTATCAAATTTTAGGTACCACTGTTATGAGGCTTGTTTGAGGCCATAAATAGACTTCCTGAGTCTACATACTAGATTTTTACAATCTTTACAAAACCCTTCTGGTTGAACCATAAACACCTCTTCATTCAGTTCTCCATTTAGGAATGCGATTTTTACATCCATTTGATATAGCCCCAAATCAAAATGAGCTACTAGTTCCTTGATCACTCTAAAAGTATCTTTAGAAGATACGGGAGAAAAAGTTTCATTATAATCAATTCCTCCCTTTTGAGTGTATCCTTTTACAATTAATCTGGCTTTAAACTGCTCTATAATTCCTTTGGAGTCCTTTTTGGTTTTGTAAATCCATTTACAACCAATGGGTTTACAACCTTCAGGCAATTCAACAAGCTCCCACACTTTATCATAATCCATAGACTGCATTTCATCTATCATTACATCTCTCCGTATATCAGATTGAGGCCTTGTAATAGCATCCCCATAAGTTTATGGATCCTGAACATGACCAATGTCATAGTCAGCTTCTCCTAAATAAACCACATAGTCAGAGGGTATAGCAGACCTTCTTATTCTAGTAGATCTCCTAAGAGGAACTTCAGCAGCTATTTATTGAGGTAAGGGTGGAGCTAGAGCATCTTGTGCTTGTTCCTCTATCACAGGAGCTGTAGGAGCCACTATAAGTACAGGCCTTAATGTCTCTTACTGTATGAACATAAGAACATATACAACTTTGGTCTACTACTCCTTGCTAGTACCCTTTTGATGATGCACATCATCACATACATCCATTTTCAGAAATTTAGCAGTTTAAGATTCCACAATTCTAGAACCTCCTTCATTACAGTAAAACCTATAGCCTTTAAAATGATCTAGGTATCCAAAAAAATAGCAATGAGCAGATCTTGATTGCATTTTTCTTTCAGTTCGATTATATTAGCACACTTCAGAAGGACATCCCCAAACTTAAAAATGATTTAGGCTAGGTTTCCTTCTAGTCCATAGCTCAAATGGTGTTTTTACAACAGACTTACAAGGAACTCTATTAAGAATGTACAGTGCAGTCTTAATAGCTTCACCCCAAATATAGTCTGGTAGATTAGTTCTTGACATCATACTTCTAATCATATCAATAAGGGTGCGATTCAGCCTTTTGGCCACACCATTCTGTTCAGGACTACCTGGCATAGTCAACTGAGCAACTATTCCACACTCTTCTAAGTATTTGGAAAATGGAACTTTAGCTTGTCCACTTATACTATGTCTGCCATAATACTCACCAACTCTATTAGATCTCACATTCTTGATCACTTTTCCCAACTGTTTCTCAACTTCTGTCTTAAAGATCTTAAACTTGTCAAGAGCTTCAGACTTTTCTTTAATTAAGAACAGATATCCATATCAAGAAAAGTCATCAATGAATGTTATAAAATATTTGTTGTTGCATATTATAGATGAATAGGGTCCACTTATATCTGTATGGATAACTTTCAATAGATTTGAGCTACTCGCAGATCCCTTTTTCTTAATCTTGGTCAATTTTCCTCTACAACAGTCAACATATGTTTCTAGATCACTGAAATCAAGAGTAGGCAAAATATTATCTTTTATTAATCTTTCTACTCTTTCTCTAGAAATGTGGCCAAGTATTTTATGCTACAACATGGAAGACTTTTCTTTTGTAAGAGTCTTTTAGCAATCTTATGCTCAACATTATATGAGGTGGAACATACTTTATTTGAAGATAAACATAGTCTATAAAAACCATAAGACAAAATACCATTACTAACAACTTTATTGTCATAAAGCACCAGCACAGTAGAAGATTTAACCCAAAATTTAAAACCATATTTACCAATCTTAGACGCTGGTACTATATTCCTTCTTGCAAAAGGTACAAAACACACATCTTTTAAGTCCATTTTAAAACTAGTATCTAGGCTCAAACACACATCTCCTACAAAAGGTACATCCACCTCTTTATTATCGATGCCTATGAGCTTTGACTCATCTTCATTTAGCTTCCGCCTGATTATGAACCCTTGCAATGTAATAGCAACATGTTTATTTGTACCAGTATCCACCCACCAAGAACCAGATGTGGTATGAATAAAACTGGATTCATTTATCATGAGAGCTAATGAGTTACCTGTATGCTCATGTTTCTCTAACCAAGCTTTATATTTAGCGTATTCATGTTTTTTATGACCCTTTTTCTTACAAAAAAAAAACACTTCATTACCTTCTTAAAAGGAACTTTAGTAGCACCCATAACATTAGACCGAATAGGTTATCTAGGATGGCCCTGAACAGCAGCAGAAGCTAAGGTCGAAGCAACAAATTTATATTTCTTACCTTTGTACCCTTTAAGAGGTTTAGACATAAGGAGTGAAGTGTTCAGATTCTCCTCCTTCAACTTATCCTCCTCGGCAACACATATGGCAATAAAATCATTCGCATTCCATGCTTCTTCCTTCGAATTGTAAGTAGTAAAAATTGTGCCAAACTCAGGTGGAAGAGTGTTCAATGCTTGATGTATAATACAAACATCAGGAAGTAGAATGTCTAGAACTTTCAGCTTATTTTTAATATAGACCATTGTTAGAATGTACTCTCTAATACCTCCAATGCCAGTATACTTCATAGAGTACAATCATTTCAGAAGTGAACCAATTTCAGCATTGATTGATACTTTAAATCTCTGCGACACAGCATCAAGAAACTCTTTTGCTATAGTGGTTGCAGGCAGACCACTAAGCAGATGCTCGAGTATAGACCTTTTGATAGTCAAATAGCACATGCGATTCGACTTATACCAGGTTCTATAAAGCTCCTTTTCCACATCAGTATTTTCATTAGTGAGATCATCAGGCTTAGGAGTGACCATTGCTAAAACTATGTCAGCTAATTCCATGGCCAACTCCACATCTCTCTTCCATCATTTATAATTAGAGTCGGTCAATGTTTCTATAGTAATTGTGTTGTTATTGACCGAAAAGGTAACTAAGAAGAAACAATGATGCAATTCTATTAACACAACTATAGGAAAATTACAATACTCCTAGCCATATAGAAGTATTTATAAACAAGAATCTTTATACATCATCATGTATATGCCTTTGGGCATAATACACAACATGTAGTTAAAGAATTCTTCATATAAGATCGGTTCAATAATATTTACAATTTTAGCAATTTAACATCTTTGGGCAGATAAATTACTTAGATTGAATCATTATCAACCAAATGTCTTATATGTATCATTTCCAAATTTTTGTACATAATAATCACCTTTGAGCAAAATTATTGTGTACTAAATTTAGAAACATCTTTAAACATGTGAGACCCACATTTCTTATAAAATCAAGAGAAAATTATCACTTTGGCTATTGCAATTTTTCAAAAATTTTATTAGAAAAAACTCACATCAAAATACATTTCCAAATATCCTATTTCATTATTTTTATGCAATTTTATACTTTAAAACATGGGGCAAATATGTCTATAAAATTGTTCTCTCACTTGTTATGCTAAAAATTTTAATTATAAGATAAATTTTACAAATTATATTTATCTTATAATATTAATTTTCATCCACAATTAATTTTGAGATCAAACTTATTCTCTACATGTAATTATTATATGCATAATGCATATTATTCCTTGATGAGATAATTAATTTATCTCTAATATATCTCAAAATATATTATATGTCTTTAGTTTTATATTTAGAGTGAAAATAAATGGGTATATAAATTTATGGATATTAAAAACAACTAGATTAGGCCCAATCACTCTAAATATAACCATTTGCTATGTTCAATAAAAACACACAAAAATAGGCCCAACTGACGTTAATATAAACCATGGGATGGGTCCAATTCAACTTAATATAATAAATTCAAAAGATCCAAAATGTAAAGAACCCAAAACCAATTATCTGGCCCAAGATCAAAATTAGTTTTAGTTAGACAGCAGTCTAAGGTTGTTGAGATTTTTTTTTTAAAATAATTAATGCCAATATGCAACAGAGGGAAGAGTTCACCGAAGAATGCATTTTTTATGTGCTTTTTGTGGATTAGTTCCCTTAGGGTTAGATGGATGTTCAATTAGGGTTTAATGAAATTGCATGTAATTAGGGAATAAGATAATAATTCATAAAATAATTCTAAATGAACACGAGACTAAAAGAAGTTGGTATTCCGTACCCAAAACTCCTGGTTGTGGTGCTAGCTTATATTAGAGAATCGAGTTACTACCACCTTCAATTTATCCCAGTTATTACCATAGGTGGCAACTCCTCATCTCCATGCTATGTCTTTGTGATATAGTAGTGTGTTCTCTAGAGCCCTAAGCTCAAATAGTGTCGCGGTTGCAATAGACTTGGGCGCGCACTAAACCCCGCCATTTACAACAACTTCAGTCTCTACCAAAATGGTGACTACCTTACCCTTATGTGGGAACTTGATTTTCTGGTGCACAGTTGACAGTACTCCACCTAGAGGATGAAACCATGGTCTCCTTACCAAAATAGCAAAAGTAACAGGAATGTCGATCACGTGAAGATTGACCTAAACCTTATCAAAGGGTCCTGTCTTGACCAACGCCCTGAAGCTTCCCTCAATAAGACTTTTTGTATCATTATAGGCCTTGATGACTACATTAGATGGTTTCAGATCAGATACTGTCAATCCCAACTTGGGCAGGTTTTTAAAGGGCACACATTCATAGCGAATCCGTTATCCACCATCACACAATAAGTTAGCTTCCTTTTCACTTCAGCTTTAATGAACAAGGCTTTGTGGTGATCTCTACCCTTCAAAGGTAAATCATCGTCTGTAAACACTACAACTCCTTAAGGGCTTTCTATTAATAAGTCCACCATTTGTTCAGAAGTATGATTTACTGGAATTTTCTTATGATCTAGAGCCATAACTAGTGCTTCCTGATGGGCTCTGGAGTGCATCAGTAGCTTCCAAACACTAGCAAGAGTTTTCTCATCTCCTTTTCCTTCACTTCTTCGTTTGAGCCCGCTTTCTCTTCTGGCCCAATAGATCATGCTTTTTCTTCCTTCTTTTCATCCATTTTAATTGACTGGGCTTTCCTTCCCTTATCATTCTTCCATAGATCATTCTAACCCTCTTCTTCATCATCAGAACTCCAAATGTCAAGAATATTCACATTCAGTTTCATAGGCTGCTGGTTCATATTCAAGCTTTTGGTTTTAGGTTTTCGTATTGTGGGAGTGGTATCAATTAAGGAATTAAATACTTATTCCTCTATTAAGCCAGTATTAATCATCAGAATGTATGGATTGGGTGGTGGTACATTGTGGTAATTAGGTAAAGGGTTGTTTCGGGTATTGGGTTTTCTAGTTTCAGGGTCGGATATCTTGCCTGAATCAATTAAATCTCAAACCTTATGCTTCAAGTGAATTCAACCATCAGTGTCATGTTTGATGGTTTGATGATACTTATAGTATAGCTTTAGGTCGGCGTTTGGGAAAGGTGGTCTCTGAGGTAAAGGTCTTAATAAGTTGTTCTCAATCAACTTCTCAAGACTTTAGAAAGAGGTCTTCCCAGATTAGAAAACCTCCAGGGTTGCCTAATGGAATTAATCTATACATTATTATTCAGTCCAATCCTACTACTGGATCCAGTCCTTTCTGTGTAGACAGATCTTCCGTTGAAGAATTTTTATCCTAAGCCTAGTCGGACTCTTTCTGTATCCCAAATCTGTGTAACTCCTCAAAATTCTTGATCCTGAGATCCCTTAGCTTCTTGGAAAGTAATGGAATATAACCTTCCATCACTATTGTCAATTGATCAGATTTCACTGGTCTGTGTTTCATTTGTAAGAGCTTTCCTCTCCATCTAGTTAAGTACTCCGTAAAGGACTCATTGAACTTTTGCTTCATGTTCTGTAGATCCCTCAAAGATACATCCATTGGGGCATTTAAACTATATTGCTTGATGAATGTAGCAAAAAGTTCTTTCCAATCACTCTGCACATGTGGTTCCAAGGTGTAGTACTAATAAATCGGAGTGCCTTCTAAGGACAGGGGTAACTACTCAACAATTTGAGGCTTGGTTAATTTTATCGCCCTCATATTCATCATATATTGCTTTAGATGTGGGTGAGGATCGTCAAACCTAGAATACTTCTTCATATCGGGAAATTTAAACTTTCGAGGTAGAGGATCTTCACTTTCATCTAAATCTAAATAAGTGTAATCCATTAGGGAATCGATCCCTTTTTCTTTCATCGTCATTTGTATTTGAGCCATAGTCTTGGTCATGTTTTTGGCCTAGTCTGACTTTTCCATATTTTTTAAAGTATCCACCCTCTTTCGGGCCACAAGTTCTGCTAATAGAGTCTCTTAGTCATCCTCTATTTATTGCCTTCCTGAATTCTCAATATCAAGATCGAATGGTGGGGGTTGAGGTGCTGGTGGCTCTTGTCTATCTAGTCTTCTTGCTTCTGTCATTATTTTTTGTATGATCGTACGAGTTTGTTCAGTAATCTTTGCTTTTAATTTCTCCCCAAAGGCTTCAGGATCAAACGCTACCATTTCTATCTCTTTAGATATTCTAATCAGTCGGCCGATGTCAGATCGTACCTAAGAAGAAGACCCACGCGGATCTATATCTGCAGCCACCATTGATTAGAAACATACATGATGTGTATGCATGCTATGCAGATCCACATTAACATTAAAAGAAATAAATAAACATATATCCTATTATACATCACATGTAACAACAAACAAAGCTTTTCAAATGATATCTCCCCCCTTATTTCACTCGCACGCATGTTCAATGGTGAGTTCCTTATCCTAGGATTATTGGCCTGATTTTTTATTATCAACAGGGGATGAGAAAACTGACGTATG
>CATIWM010335096.1:0-17131 GCA_949671775.1 Mallotus repandus | reverse complement strand
TAAATACAAGTCATTTTTCAGCTGGAGAAAATGAATAGAGTTGAGCAAACATATTGAGAGCCATTTTTGAGCATTCACTCTTAAATTTCATCTTTAACCACCCAAGATCTTCATATTTAATTCTTGTAATTTTCATCTATCTCAAGAGTGTTCTTGAGTGTGGGTTGGTGAGTGTTTAAAACCATTATTCAAAAGCTAAATAGTGAGATTGAGTGAGTTGGGTTAGGGTTTTATTCATTGGTAAGCTAAGAGGATTGTTCTTAGCAAGTGGGTTTGAGTGTGAGCCATTGAAAACACTTGGGTTAGAGTGCGAGCCTTGAGAACACTTAGGTTGGAGTGTGAGCCTTGGAAAACACTTGGGTAGCTTGATTTAAGCTTGTAAGGGTTTGATCTATACCTTGAAGTAGATTGATAGTGGATTAAAACTCTCAACTTGTGGTTGAGGAGAGGAGTAAGCTTTGAGGGCCAAACCTCTATAAATTCTTGGTGTTTTTCTTTCTTTTATCCTTTATTTAATTCAACTCTTACTCTTTTTTTGTTTGCTCTTAGGTGTAAAACAAATATTCCCCATATTTCTCAAAAAGCCAATTCACCCCCCTCTTGGCACTTGTGGAATTACACTATATAAGCAATATCTAATCTTTTCTGCAAAAAAAGGACTATCCTTTAATCCAATGCTTCCTCTGTCTGCTCTAGACTGTCTTTTATTGTTGATTGTCCTGAGCATTATCAATTGTTAAATATCTTGCTATTATTTCCTCAAGTGGGCTATTTTCGCCAATCTTAGAAGTGGCAAAGAGTATTGCTATTAAGGAGGCTTGCTATTTTGTCAAGAATCCAGGCCTGGATCTACATTTAATACTTCCAAGTTTTTGCTCAGTGGCTTTCCTTCCTGCTTGAAGCAAAAACCAAAAACAAAAAGGAGAGATCCATTGATGGAACCATCCTAAAGGGAGACCATCTTGCTATCAACTGTAGCCTTTGAGATATCATCAGATGTGCTTGATGTTATCTTTCCAATATTTTTCTCTTTACTATTAGGCAAATTCCGCAAGTGCACGGTTCGTAACAAGTAGTAAAGAGTGAGTATGAGTATCGTTTCCATGAGGAGATTGATACCAAGTACCTGCCCTAATTATATTTCCACAATCTAAAAAAATTGAATAATTATAATGAAATAATAAAGTCACTAGCAAGAATTGAAAACTTAAAGCTGAAATAACTCCTTTTAAAATTCAATAATTAAAAAGCTAGAGCTCAGATTTGCTTCACTAGCTATTACTTGGATTACAGGATCTTTTCACAAGTCAATTCATTAACTCAGTCAAAGGTAAACCACTCAAATTATCTAGAGTCTCTTTCGAGTTCATTTAAGAATACTAAAGTTAATTACAACCTATTTTCATGGTCATGTCAATTAACTAGGGTTCATTAAGTTCCTTAGCGATTTATTACTCCCCAAAGGATTCGATTACTTTTATGACCGAGGTTCCTAAGTTTTATGAGTCTATGAGCTAATAAATCATGCAACTTTCATCTCTAATTTATCCACAAACATGCAAATAATTGGGCCCTTAATTGGATATAAGACATTAAGTACAACTCATAAAATTCACTAAAAATTAATTCATTGAAAGGAAATAAGAATCCAAATAAGTAATAGACTAGCTACACAAATGCAAACCCTAAAATAAAATTTAGCCAAACTTGGCTTTAAAAAGAATCACAAACATAAAATAAATAATAAGAGAATGAAGAAAAAGAATAAATAAAACTCGTTTAAGCACGCTTCAATCTTCAAACCCTTATTCGCCTTCTTGAGCTTTTGTTTGTATAATCTATGTCCAATCCCCTCTTTTCCTTTCAATAGCTCTCTTGTATCCCTTTTTATAAGTTAGGTCTCATGGAAAACCTACTTACACTTGAATTCTCAAAAAGGAAGTTTTATCTGATCGACATGGCTTCCATCATAGCGTGTCATTTTACGTCACAATTTCCATCATGGCGTGTGTAATCCCATGTTGCAACTTGTTCAGGTCTAGATGTAGACACGACATCCATCATGTCGTGTCTCAAGCCCTGCTACATTATTTCAGCTACTAGAATAGGACAATGGCACAAGCATGCCATGACGTACCCCACGTTGCACTAGTCCTTGATTATTTCAGAATTTCTTTCTAAACTTACCTACAAAAAGGGGAAACTCTCATTAATGTCAATTAAAAACTCTCAAATAAACTAAAATCAATAGGAAACTAGAATGAAGGTCCAACTTTAAATAAATGCTTAATTAAACCCAAATTCTTCCTAATTATTATTAACCATTTATTCAAAATTCATTAAAATTCAACTATAGAATATATGTAAAATTACACTCAACATCAAATAGTAAGCAGGAAAATAATTATTCCTTGTATGAACCATGGGAGTTAAAGCACCTTGAGCAACTCTTAAATAATTGTCTGACACCACAAGAGCAAGAGAAATACCCATGAGCTTGGCCATTAATCAATATTGGCAATCTGAAAGAAAAGAAAATTGAAAGAATCCAATCTTGAAAATGCAAGGAAAACCCAAAAGCCTCCAAAACATCACGTAAGAAGTTCCAATCAACAGTGTCAAAGGCTTTGCGAATATCAATCTTTAGAGCCATATTACCTCAAAAGTAAGCTTTATTTAGCAAATTAACCCCTTCAGAAGCACCAGCTATGCAATCTGAAATGCTGCGATTTTTGAGAAAATCGAATTACTAGTGAGAAATAATTTGGGCAGCAACTGAGGCAAGATGATCTGCAAGAATCTTAGTAATAACTTTCATAATAAAATTCCTCAAAACTATAGGGCGAAATTACCCAATTACAAATGCATCATTCACTTTAGGAATTAAAACCATGACGCTAGAGTTAATTCCTGTAGTGATTGTGCCAGTAAGAAAAAAGCTAGAAACAGCATTACAAACCTCTTTATGCACAATGTCCTAGTATGTCTTATAAAAAATCTCAGTGTAGCCATCAGGACCTGGGGTGCTATGGGCATCCATATGAAATATGGTATCCCTGATATTGTCATTTGTAGGATAACAAATCAGAGACAAGTTTTCAGCATCTGAAACCAAACAAGGCACGACTGACTTAACTAAAGCAATGTTCGAATGCACTGAATTGTCAGCCTTAAAAAGCCTTTGATAGAAATCCACAATGTGTTGTTCAATAGCATTTTTATCATTGGTTAAAACCTCATCCACAAGAAGAAGATGAATACCTTGCTTTGCCTTTGACCTTGTAAATTTTTGATAAAATAAAGGAACTGTTATGATCACCTGTAGCCAACCATTTAACCCTACTGCATTCCTTGTAAAAAAATTCTTGCTACTTAAGCCACTTATCCAAGTCCGCATGAGCTAGTAATTCTTGCTTATGAAGGTCATCCAAAATGCCCCTTAATGAAATTTCAGATTGGACCTCTTGCAAAGTAGAACTTGCATAGTTAATATTATCCTCAAGGCGACCAAAGATAGTACGATTCTATATTTTCAAATCAGCCCACAGACATTTCAATTTGGCACCAAGCATTTGCATGGGATGGATATTAGCAATCGGAAGAGTCCAGGAATTGACTATAAAATCCCGAATAGTAAAATGAGAAATCCACATAGCCTGAAATCTGAACTTAGAAATAATCTTGTCGTACAACTCACATTGAAGAAGCAATAGTGAGTGATCGGAATGGTATCTAGGAAGAACAGAACAAGGAATGACATTTTAATGATTAAAGAATTCCAAATTCCTTAAGGCTCTATCCAAACGACTTTTTTACTCTATGAACTCCATGCCTCCCATTTGTCCAAGTAAATTTAACACCACGGGTAGAAATATTAGAGAGCAGACAATCATCAATGAATTGGCCAAATTCTCTAAAAGGACCAAAGCCGAAGATTTCCCAGTTTTCTTATGAGCACCTAGCACGGCATTGAAGTCTCCAATCACACACCAACTAAAAGAAAAATTGGATCAAAGGCTATAAAGATCGGACCAAAGATCCATCCGGTGATTTCTCTGAACACCACCATAGACAAATGAAATCCTCTACAAAACATTATCCACTAAAAAATCAATAGCAATTTATTGATCATGAATATGTAAAGATGAAATTGTAGGAGAGCAATGTTTGAACAAAATCCAGATAGATGGCAAAGGATGAACATTGCAAGCAACTAAAGATAAATTTAAACTGTTCCAAAAGGAATAGAAATTAAATAAAATTCATCCATTGGTCTGACAAGACACACAAAGTCTGGAGAATATTGCCGACATAAAGAAAAAAGAATTTTTTAAATATTTGGATTACCCACGCCCCGACAATTCTAGAAAAAGATCTTTATAAATTCAACTTATCTGGTTTTTAAGCAACTCTTTTAGATAGAGTCACTTTATATTTCTGATTTTTTACTTGAGCTTTTTTCCTTGTGATAGGAGTCCATGGTTCCTCTTCATTCTCAGCTTCATCCGCCCAAGAAAGAGTATTTTTTTGATTTGCAAAATTATCAGGATTCAGATCCTCGTTATCACTCCGTGGATAAGAAGGGAGTGCCATCTCCTTAGAAGTCTCTCTGGTTTAAAAAAACTGCTTTGCAACTGTATCGGGCAATAGATTCTGGATATTAACATTCGTTAGCTATGGAATGTCATCTACAGTTGTTTCAGCTATGGAATGTCATCTACAGTTGTTTCAGCTCTGGAATGTCATCTACAGTTGTTTCCTGCTCAGTAACAGTATCATTAGCATTCTGACTATCAAAAATAATACCAATAGCTGCATTCTGATTTTTTGAAATATGCTTGACCGCTGCAGATGTAACAGTCTTGCCATTGACATTGGCGTCAGGTTCTTTTTCTGTGGGTTCCAGTTCAGAAGAAAGTTGTTGGAAAACATTCAAAATAGGAATAGATGTGGCAACATATGATTTAGCCTTCCAAATTCATTTAAGCTCCTCCCCTTTCTCTATTCTCGGACGTGGAACATCGGACTTAACTATATTTTCACCCCATCTACAGTCTTGAGAAGAGTGCCCATCATTAGAACAAATAGTGCAAAAAGCAGGTCATCAATGAAAAAACTCTTTCCAATTCGTTCAAGGAGAAGAGAATTCGAAAGAGAAGAAGATAAATCAATGTCAACAAGGACTCTAGCATAATGTGCAAATTCTCCGTTGATTGTCGCATTATCAAGTTTTAAAAGAACCCTAATTCCTTTAGCAATAGAGAACAAAATATGTGGATGCCAATATTCCTAGAGAAGCTTGTAAACCCAAGTTTGGGTATTTATTGGGTTTTGAGTTTCTGGATCAAAGTCCTGGGTCCAATGTTTTTTTTTCATCACTGGAGTTCAAAATAACATGATAGAAACCCCTTCCCAAAGAAATCAATTTCCAATTGCTAGTAATCCCCCAAACCGATGTAAGTTCGGTTTTTAATTCCGTCAATTTCCATGAAGAGTCTCCTTTAGAAAGGATGATACGTGCAATAAGAGCATGCTGAAAAACTTTGAGTTGCTATTCGTATAATTGCTGATTAATTTGAATAGCGATATACCCCTTATTTGATGTAACAGGATCATCCGAAGGCATAATTGAAGGAATTATTTTTGTGACAGCCGCCACATGTAAGGGTTTTTCTGAAGGAGTTTTGAGTGACGTAGAGAACATATCTGTATGGCTAGGGTATTCCATGATTGAAAATAAGAGTCAGGGTGGCCAGCAAGGCAGCCCCTGACGTCGAGGAACCGGGCAGAGAGATCAGAGGAAACTTGGCGCTGCCAAGGGTTCAGAGCGTATCTTTCTATATAAAAGTTGTAAAGTTAAAAGAATTTTAAATTTTATATTGTACTAAAACAATTATATAGAATAACATTTAAGAGTTTTTATAAACATTTCAAGCTTTTGCAACTCTTACTTCTTATTTGATTCAATTTTACTATGAAATTCATTTCGTTTCTAAATGAATTTTCATTAATGAAGTGTGTTTGGTACGAATTAATATTTTCTAAGATTTATTTCAAATTAATTCAATATTTCATTTTGTTGTGTTTATTATAAATCTATAATTCAAAATTAATTTTTTTTACTTGGTAAAAAATATCTGATTAAATATTATGATTTTTATTTACTTCTTTTTAGTTTCGTATTACATTATTAATAGTATGATTATTAATATTCAAATTAATATACTATTTTGTCAAAAATACTTTATGTATCAATATTTTTTTTTTCAAAAATATGCTTTAAAATGTTTATTTTTTAATTATATTTTCAAATTTTAATGTCACAATTTATAAAAATTAAAATTTTGACTAAAAGTTCATGAAAATAATATTAAAATTATATGACATCTAAATCAAAGTTAGATTAACTGGAAGAAATTAATTTGGACCAGACTGATTGCACAGTCTTTAAAACTCAATGTGGATGCAGCTATTTCTTCAAGATCTTGTACATATTGCACATCAGGCTTGGTTGTATCCTAAAGGACTTGCTGGGACAGTTGTGCGTGCAAGAGTGGAGAAGCTCCCTTATCATCTAACCTCGCATGAAGCAGAGGCTGCTAGCATCAAGGAAGCATTAAGCTTGCTCAAGTCTCTTGGTTTCGATAACTGTGTTGTGGAGTCTGATAGTTTACTGGTGGTGCAAGCTATTCGTAATCCCACTTTTCATTCTCCTGTAGGTTTACTTATAATTGATTAAAACACTTTAGGAATGTGCATCTTAAATTTGTTTGTAGAACGGAAAATATTGCAGTTGATACTTGTGCTCAAATTGTACTTTCTACGAATAGTATTCAAGACTGACTTTTGCCTTCTCATTTTCTTGTTCTTATTTTATCTCATGAGAGATTTGTTTAGCATTATCTCTCTTAAAAAATAATGGAAGAACTTGAATTATTGCAGACAAAATTACAACTCAATCTTTAGTAATCATTGACTAAAAATGTATATATCTACTTAATCAAACACCAAGTGAATAAAACAAAAAAAACTCTTACAACGTTATTCATAATTGGGAAATTACTTGAAGTCTTACAACTATTGCAAAAAAAAAAAAATTATAAATCTAACAAATTAGTACGATATTATAGTCTAGAAAAGAAAAACAATTTGAACCCTTACATTTTCTAAAATAATATGATTAATATCAACTATATATCTTCATTTTCTTTTTCAACTCCTACAAATTTATATTACTTCATAAGATAGTTTATTTCAAATCTTAAAATATTATTTTATAAATTTTATAATAAATAATGATAATCCATAAAATTTATAGACATTCATTCAAAAGATTTTTTTTTTTTTAAACTTTTGTTGGGCTTGGAATTGAATTCGTATCATAAGCAAACAAGTGACAAAAGAACTCCATTACAAACAGACCACGTGCGGCACGCATTATTTTCTGCACAGGAAGATCAACATCACTTTCCATTGCCAAACCTCTGCACCAGGCTATCATCCTTTGCAGCACATACCAGAGGTGGGCAAATTAAGTGTTATAAAATAGTTAAAATATAGGAAATGAGAAAAAAATAGTTAAAATATATGTTTGTTATAAAACTAAACTATTGAAGAGTAGAATTAAATTTTTACAAATTTTAGTGCAAGTTAGTAAAACTGTACGTGAGGTTTCAATTTTTTGCACATGGATTCACTTGTACATTTTGAGTAACAAATCTTAGAGAAATTCGTGGCGGCATTGTAATTAATTAATTTGTCGAGTCACATTACATTCAACTGATGCTTTTTGTTTTTTTTTTGTTTTTTTCAACTTATAGAATTAATTTTTATTTTTATTTTCAACTTAGTGACCAAGTCAATCACACTGCACAAGGCTATACAATTAAAAGCTTCATATATACATGTTAGGTTAGGTGGCCCTTTATGTATATAAAGGGTGTTAGCAGCGTCATTTTGCTTATGACATAAAGATTTTCAAGCATCAAGAAGTAGTAACAAGTTAGTGAATAGGAGCAGGTTCAATTTGCTTATAACATAAGGATTTTCATGCTTCAAGTAGTACTAATTAATAAGTTAGTGACTAAGAAGATGATGAAAGTTTCTGATATTTTGAGAATCATTCTGCCGACTGTGTTGCTCATGTGCATGGTAGCACTAATGAAGGTTGAAGCACGGTCACGGTATCTTCCAAAAGATGAAGGTATGTAGGTGCAGAAATTAATTATATGAGCTATTTTAGGAATTCATAGGCATTTCTTATCCTTGTAGGGTCTTAACTGTGCACTCTTTTAATGATTTTGTGACCAAATATTCTATGTTTTGATTTGTGCATGCAGTGGAGGTTCTGCGTGAAATAGCTACACAAGTGGGGAAAACAGACTGGAATTTCAGTGTAGATCCTTGCAGTAATGAGTCAAGTTGGCAGACACCAAAATCTTTAGACAACATTCTTTACAATAATAGTCTCAACTGCAATTGCACTGGCCCAGATGGCATATGTCATGTCGTTGAATTGTACGTGTACTTTATATTTCACTTTTAATTATTTATTTATTTTTGAAGATCAAAATTAAACTTTATTAATATATGAAAATCAGCAAACAAAGCCTCACGAATACAAGGAGAAGGACATCATCTCCATTCTAGAACATCAGACACTATACCAGCCTCACAAGCAATCTTGTGAGTTACCTGGTTAGCTGTCCTCTAAACATGAGAAATTGAAAAATCAAAAGTCTGCAATCCTCTATTAATTGGCCAAAATGTGACAAGTGCCTGACTCATGTGCTTTTGACAGCATTAACAACAAGCATAGCATTCGCTTCAAACATTATTCAACTGCTCCACCTGTCATGAAGCCAACTTAAGGCCTTTTTAAAACTCAAAGTTTGATAGGTCTTATATATTTTCTTGAATATTACAGATTTCTCAAAGGTCAAGATCTTGCTGGTGTTCTTCCAGCATCAATTGTGAAGTTGCCTCATCTTAAAATACTGTAAGAAATGCTTTCAATAGTTGTAATCTCGTTAAATTGGCTATAACCTTCTGTTCTAACGACCACCACTCTTTTATCTGGTCTACAGCGATCTGACTCGTAACTATCTTAGTGGTAATATACCACTTGAATGGGCCTCTACAAAACTGGAATATTTGTAAGGAAGTTTTGCGGTACTTGCATATGTGTATTAATTTTGAAATAGTAACATTGTGTGCACATATACCATTAAAAAGCAATAAATTGAAATAGAAGGAATCATCAACCATCTCACTCATCTTTGACATATTGAGGGCAAACATTATATTATTCATAATGTATATATAGATGGAATGCAAGGCAAACATTACTAGCCTCCTAATAATTGTAACTATTAACTTGACACCTAAAATGTAACATGGCTCAATAATAATAATAATAATAATTTTTTTTCTGTTTACATTACTTGAAGCTAAGTGAAAATAACATATATTTTGAAGAATATTGGTTAAAACGATGGTTACACTGCCATTTAATCAATTCCAAATTAAAGAAAAAAAAATCTTCTTTTAGTTTAGTTTGTGCCAAGTCTATCCTAGAAGAAAATGTCATACAAAGCGCTTTCACATTCCTAAAATGATAATCAAAGGGATTTTTTTCTCTTAGGCTATGGGATGACAAAAGATATCAAGATTTTGAAAATATATGTAAGGAAGTTTTGAAGTACTTGCACATGAGTATAGTCAAATAAATACTCATGTTTACATGCTCTTCTACTGCATGCAGGTCCATTACAGTCAACCGCTTAACAGGGACAATACCAAGTTTCTTGGGAAATATAACATCGCTTGTGTATTTGTAATAATGCTCTTTCTATACCTCTTTCCGTATCTTTTTCTTAATAGACAATTGTCATAACTTTTTTTTTGGTTTAGTGCTAATCTTGAATTTTTTTTTCTTAGGAGCATTGAGAACAATCTCTTTTATGGAACTGTGCCTCATGAGCTTGGAAACTTGAGCAATTTGGCGAATCTGTAAGTTCTTAAGAATTTACATTTAAAAGTCTGTATATAGCTCTCAAAACTCAGAACTTTTCTGTTTGTTTTGCTTCACTGAATACAGTATTCTTAGTGCCAACAATCTCACTGGAGGATTACCTTTGGCTCTTACTAAGATGGCCAAATTAACTGAGCTGTAAGTGCTTGTCATTTTTTTTAAGTTAGATTGAGTTCTTATGAATTTATAGATATTAATCTTGTTTCTATATTGGTCCTTATACAGTAGGATTAGCAGTAACAATTTCAGAGGAAAAATGCCCACTTTTATTCATAACTGGAAACAACTTCAAATTCTGTATGTACTTGTATTTATGTCAGATAATATTGAATGCAACACAAATTTTCAAAAGAAACTTGAATTATTTTTAAATTGGGTGTTAACAGGGAGATCCAAGCTAGTGGTTTTGAAGGTCCCATTCCTTCAAGCATTTCTACCTTGAATAATTTAACTGAACTGTAAGTTGAACCTTTTAGTTGCCTATAAAGCTTTAAGTTCCTTTTCATTTCTTAAGGAGCCATTGTATAATTATTTTCCTATGCTTTGCAGAAGGATTAGTGGTTTAACAGGGAAAGGTTCAGAGTTTCCTCGATTAGAAAACATGGGACAATTGCAGTATCTGTGAGTCATTCTTATTTTGAAGGCCTTAAAATTAGAGTAATTGACCCTTACATGGAGATGATATTCTTATGCAGGATGTTGAGTAACTGCAATATATCTGGAACTATACCTGCCAATATAACAAAAATGTCAAATCTGAAAGTTTTGTAATTCCTTATTCTCTTACCTTTTAACTTTTATATTTATTAATTTGTCTCCATATTTTGGAATATTATTTGTGCCAATAACGACTTTTACAGTGTAATAGCCTTTCTTACTAGTGTAACATTAACATGTTTCTGCAGAGATCTCAGTTTCAACAGATTGACGGGAAGTATATCGAATGATGAAAATTTAGAGAAATTAGAGAACATGTAAGCAAGCATATTTCAGTATGTTTTAAAGACGAAAAAGATTATGTTATGTAACTCTTTTTAGAGATTAACATGTAGTAGGCCTAATTTGTCTTGATCATTCTTCTTATCCTTCTGCAAGTAAGTACGGTTTAAAAAAAATAACATGATGCTGCTCGCCTTTTAGGTATCTGACAAGTAACTTGCTAACCGGATTAATCCCAAACTGGATTGAGAAGAAAAATAACCGCGCGTATGTTTGTTTTCTTACATCCTGTATTGATTTTGAAATAAACTTTTGTCGATTTTCCCATATGTTATGGAATAAGTAATTATCTAGCAAGTAAATGATCGTAGATTGTGTTTTGGACTTCGCTTTGGCCTTTGGGTGCCTTTTCCAAGCTGAAAAAAACATGTTGATGTTTTAATATGTGCAGTGTAGTAGATTTATCTTACAACAATTTTTCTGCAAGTTCTGTTCCAACTACTTGTCGAGAAACACTGTAACTCCAACTATTCTTTTTCTCTTCACTTCTCCTTGTGTTTTCAGATTCCTTTTGTATGTTCCAAAACTTTACTTCTTTTGTGCCTTTTCAGGAACTTGTTCAAAAGCTCATCTGAAGGGCGAAACAAGTGAGTGAGTTTTAGTAAGACTGATTTTTAACCTTTTCTGCAAAACAATATGATTATTCTTTCTTGTGCTGCCTTCGCAGAGCTGCCGCAGAGTGCCTGAATAATTTTCCTTGTTCAAAAGGTTGTTATCAATAGGTGATACGTTCTTGAATAGATTCTATTCTGTCAATTCTTTGTTGAATTCTGATCATATTTTTGTCTTTATTTATATAACAGTCCGATATTATGCTCATATAAATTGCGGTGGAGAAGAAACAACTATTGGAAGAATGACCTATGAAGGAGATGAAGCAGCAGGAGGTGCAGCAAAATATGTTCCAGTACAAGATAAATGGGAAGTTAGCACTACTGGACATTTTTGGGACGTAAGTGCTACATCAGAAGATTACATAGCAAGAAACGTATCAGTGCTCAAAATGAGCAATTCTGAATTATACACAAAAGCACGCCTCTCCCCTCTCTCCCTGACATATTATGTACGGTGTCTAGCCAATGGAAATTACACTGTAAAGCTTCACTTTGCAGAGATAATTATTAGAGACAATAGATCCTTCCATAGTCTCGGAAGACGGATTTTTGATGTTTATATTCAGGTAGTTGATTTTCTTGCTATTTAGCTCTTGCTCTAGCAGAGGATGGTTTGATTAAATTAGTGTATTACAGGGTGCAATTGTGTTGAAAGACTTTGAAATCAAAATTGAAGCACAAGGTGTAGATAAAGTGATCATTAAAGAGTTCAATGCTATTAACGTTGAAGATGGAACTTTAGACATCCAGTTGCGATGGGTTGGCAAAGGAACAACAAGGTCTCCAAAGAAAGGAACATATGGTCCTCTAATATCTGCCATTGATGTGGAATCTGGCAAGTACTTGCTCTTATATATTAAAAAACTTGTGCATATGCCTGGAATCTGACAGTCACTGCACCTATTTGCTCTAACACTGCAGAATTCAAGCCTCCTAGAAATTTGAAAAAAACCATTGTGGTTGGAGCTGTAGTTTTGCTATTGCTCTTCATTATCATTCTTACAGGCATTCTCTGGTGGAAAGGTTGTCTGGGAGGTAGGAGATTATCGGAAAAAGGTACAGAAACTAACTTGAAGCACAGAATGAAATAGTTGTGATACATCCTGCAGAGTTTCATGAAGTAGAACTCATTCTTTTAAAAAGTCCATAACAAAACAATTCAAAGAATTTAGCTTTTTTTTTTTTTCTTACAGGGTTGGTGTATTTAGATTTACAAACTGGGACATTCACCTTTGAACAAATCAAAGCTGCCACTAATAATTTTGATCAAGAAAACAAGATTGGAGAGGGTGGCTTTGGACCTGTGTACAAAGTATACAACTACTTTATAATTACTTAAGTTTCTTCATACGTGGCTTAATACAATAATTACATTAAATGTTGCTTTGCAGGGAATATTATCTGATGGAACTAGAGTTGCAGTTAAGCAGCTTTCCTCTAAATCAAGACAAGGTCATCGAGAATTTGTGAATGAAATAGGCATGGTCTCTGCTATACAGCATCCGAATCTTGTTAAATTGTATGGATGCTGTGTTGAAGGGAGCCAGTCCTTGTTGGTATATGAATACATGGAAAACAACAGCCTTGCACAAGCTTTATTTGGTAAAAAATTTACTGTTTAGCTCTTCAATGTGCGCATAGATCAAGAAAATAAAGATACACTATTTGTTGATAAGAATTAATATGTTAATTATAGGTAAAAAGGAGAGGCAGCTGAAACTAGACTGGCCTACGAGGCATAATATTTGTATTGGCATAGCGAAAGGTCTGGCTTTTCTGCATGAGGAATGCACACTAAAGATTGTTCACAGAGACATAAAAACAGCTAATGTGCTCCTTGACAAGAATCTAAATGCGAAGATATCTGATTTTGGGTTGGCCAAACTTGATGAAGAGGAGAACACCCACATCAGCACCAGAATTGCAGGAACTATGTGAGCTACGTACACATTCTTCTTGTATTATAATTACTGACCTCATACCTTTTACTGTTCTAGCTAAATATTTATTTATAAGATATAGCAACGTTGGAGATTCTTAAATGTTCCGAGTGTATTAGACTTGACTGCTATATTTATGAGACATACTCCAAGTGTATTTTACACTTGACCATTATAAATGAGATGTGTATTTATGTGTTACAAATCTCGCTATTGGAAAATACACTTGGAGCATAGGCAAGAATTTCTCAGCAAGATTTTTTGGCAGTACTCTAATAGGATTTATGAACCTAAGCTCAAAGTATTATCTTTATTATTGCAGAGGCTACATGGCACCAGAGTACGCATTATGGGGTCACTTGACCTATAAGGCAGATGTTTATAGTTTTGGGGTAGTAGCATTGGAAATTGTTGCTGGGGAGAGCAACATGAAGTCTCGTTCTACTGATGATTTTGTATGCCTCCTAGATTGGGTAAGACCCACAATCCATATTCTTGAAAAAAGAAAAATCTGCGTACATTAGTTGATCCAAAAATCAAGCTTACAGTTTTTTTTTTCCTTTCTTGAATGGTTATTGCAGGCAATCGCGTTAAAGCAAAAAGGAAATCTTAAGGAGCTGATTGATCCAACACTGGATTTGGAGTCCAAGTTTGAGAAAGAGGTATTTAAAGTGATTCATATAGCACTGCTGTGCTCCAACCCGTCACCAAGACTTAGGCCTGCAATGTCAACAGTAGTATGCATGCTTGAAGGGCGAAGTGATGCCGATGAATTGGTAATGGATCAAGATTTATATGATGATGAACTCAGATTCAAGTATAATCATATTCTGAATGAGGGTTCAGCAAGTGAAACTCGGTCCCTTGTGCGTTCATTCAATAGAAAACGGACTGGTTCTTCATTTACATCTGCTCATGATCTTTATCCATGTCAATTTCATTCCTATTAGTATAAGTTGTCCACTAAAGGAACCCAAATTTATGTAGTTTAGAATGAGTGCTTGTGGCAAAAGAGAGATGTTAACTCATCATGTGAGCTTATTGTATAATTTTCTATTGAAAATTTGTAGATTTCCAGATCATTAATTCTTTGCACGTGGAAGAATACTGCACTTGTCATCTTTTTTTTTTTTTTTCAGTATACCGGAATTACTGTGGGCTGTTTGAGCCAATAATGTACCAAAGAACAACATTTTTGCTGTTGTTGGTACAGCAATGCACGATTCAAGTAACCTACCCCCATGGATCTATACTCAAACCTGGTAGCTAGCTACATGATTACACAAGTACTATTATAATTTATATTTGCTTGATCAACCAAATCAAGAATTGTCTTTCTGGCATGCTTTTCATGATTGGAAAAGATGGTGGCTTATAGTTTAAGAAATACCTTTAATGTGTGATGTAGCGGAAGGTATAAACTGCAAATCGTTGATTCACAAGAATGCCGATATGCAAGCTTCAAACCGCTATTGATTCAATCGAATTCTAGAGAATTTGGGAAAAACGAAGTCTGTAATTTATTAAAAATCCCAAAAGCTCTAATAAACAAGGTGTAAATAAGCTTATATACCAAAACAAAACCCTAAATAAACTCCTAATAAAAGTAGGAAAAGTCACTAAAATAGAAAAACAGTGTTTAGAAGGCCCAAACGTGCGAATTTGGCCAAAATCCATAGGGTATCATGAGCAAAGCTCGTAACTTTGAATCAGTGGCCCGTTTCCACCCAAAATAGCCACCGAAAACACTGAAATCTGACACTCAGAACTTCACTTTATTTACAAAACTGCCACTACCGAACTTTGTCCAATTTTTCTAAGAACTCCAAAGCTTGCTCCTGGACCGCATCATTCTCCCCTGGTGACAGAAAATTTGACCGCGAATTTGGCACAGCGTCATCATCAGAAGAATCACCAGTGAAAGGAATGAGATGCTTCACATTAAACACATATGCAGTACGAACATGACTTGGCAGCTTCAAGCGACACGCATTTGGGTTTATCTTTTCAATCACCTCCACTGGCTCAATCTTCTTGGTAGAAAGCTTGTTATACTCACTAGCATGGAAACGATCCTTGGTTAAGACTGCCCACACAAAATCACCAACGTCGAACTCCAGATGCATGTGTCTTCGGTCCGCACCTTGTTTGTATTTGGAGTTGGCAGCAGACAAGTTGTTAAAAATTGCCCTATGCACATCCTGTAAACTTGTCACAAAATCACCAGCCTTGCCATGGACCCTCGTTTTGCTAGGCAGCACCATCAAGTCAAGAGGACCTTGAGGTTGGACATAATACAAAACCTGAAAAGGACTGAATCTAGTGCTCCTGTTAATAGCATGGTTATGTGCAAATTCAGCTTGGCAAAGCTTTTGGTCCCAGCTCTTCACATGATCTCCCACTAAACATCGCAGCAGATTGCCCAAAGACCTGTTCACAACTTCCGTCTGGCCATCAGTTTGAGGGTGATAGGCACTACTAAAGTTCAGCTGGGTGTTCACCACCTTCCACAGGCTGCGCCAAAAGTGGCTAAGGAACCTGGTATCCCTATCAGAAAGTATGGATGCTGGCAATCCATGAAGGCGATACACATCACGAAAGAACAGTTGGGCTACATTGACTGCATCTGTGGTTTTCTTGCAAGGAATAAAGTGCACCATCTTAGAAAAGCGATCAACAACAACAAAGATGGAATTATTACCTCGCTGTGTACGTGGCAATCCCAAAATGAAATCCATGCTGATGTCGACCCAGGGTTGAGTAGGAACTGGTAAGGGCATATACAACCCTGCATTAGTAGCTATCCCCTTGGAAACTTGGCAGATTTTACAACTCCTCACATACCTCTCAACATCCTTGTGAACAGTAGTCCAAAAATAAGAATTTTGAATCAACTGCAAGGTCCTATCCCTGCCAACATGTCCTTCTCCATGCAACTCCTGAATTATCTGTAAGCGAAGGCTACAATTCAGGATGCACAATTGATTCCCTTTAAACAGGAAACCCTCATGCAACAAGAAATTTGTCTTCTTGTCAGCTTGCACATCTTGCAACACCACAGAAAAGTAAGGGTCAGTATCAAGCAAGTCACAAAAAGTATCAAAACCAAGCACTTTGACCCTTATGTTTGTCAACAAACAATGCCTGCGACTCAAAGCATCAGCCACTCGATTTGCAACCCCAAACTTATGTTTCACCACATAAGTAAATCTCTCCAAATAGGCCACCCATCTTGCATGGTGAGGTGACACCTTATCTTTCTTGTGGAGGTGCCTCAAAGAATCATAATCTGTGTATAGAATTAACTCCCTATGGAATAGGTAATGCCTCTAATACCTGACTGCCTGTACCACAACATAAAACTCAATATCATAAGTACTATAATTGATTTTTAAGTCAGATAATTTCTCACTGAAGAATGCCACAGGTCTGCTATTCTGGCTTAACACTGCTCCAATCCCAACCCTAGAAGCATCAGTATGCAGTTCGAAAGGTTGTGAGAAATCAGGCAGCACTAAAATGGGTGCAGATGTAAGGCGATCCTT
>CATIWM010335059.1:0-18931 GCA_949671775.1 Mallotus repandus | reverse complement strand
TATCAGGCATAAACTTAAACACCTTATATGCACTCTCGTATTCTATGCAAGCAGCATACATATGCACTAAACTGTTTGCTACAAACACTAATGACTCTCACCCATTTCTTATACTAATGGAATGTATCATTTCTGAAAATGTCAAAAAAAACTAATTTTAAAAAGAGTATAATTTTACTTATTTATTTTTTGGCAAAAGGTAAAAAAAAATCCTTTAACTTATATGAGATGAGTAGTTAACACCTTAAAATTAGTGTCGACTCATCAAAATTCTTGAACTTTTAAAAACAGCTCAAATAGGAACCTTTTTAGCAGTGGCTTAACAGAAGTTAAATTTTAGTTTATGGAACTACAAAAGGTACAAAAAAGTCCCTAATCTTTTATTTTAATATTGAATTTATTTTTATTAATTAATATTTTATTTTAGAATTTATTTTGAAGTCCAAAATTATTTCTAAAAAATAATTTATTTTAAAGCATACATGACCTTTTTTAAAAAAAAATTTAAAGCATAAAATTATTGGTTAGTGAAATTTAATAATTTTCTAAATAAGATTTTAATAGCCAAATAAGATTTATTAAATTTTCTTAATAAAATTTAATTGTTTAAAATAATTTATTAATTTTTCCAATCAACTAAAATTTAGTAGTTTTTCTAAATAAAATTTTATTAGCCAAATAAAGTTTAATAATTTTTTAATAAAATTTTATTTGGCCAATAAAGTGTAGAATTTATTAAAAATTCATAATAGAGCATTTTTTAAAATAAATTATTTTTATGTATAAAATAATTTTTAAAAAATAATTAAAATTTTAAAAATAATTTTACAATTTATAATAAAATATTAATAAAAAAATTTTGAATTTTAAAAATATTTAGAGTTTAATTGTATTAAAATAAAAAATTAAGAGCTTTTTTTACCTTTTATAGTTGCAAAAACTAAAACTTTAATTTCTGTTAAGTATGATTAAAAAAGGGGTTCATTTAAATCATTTTTAAAAGTTAAATGACTTTGATGAGTCGACACTAACTTTAAAGTGTTATATACCCTTTGTATATAAGTTGAAAAGATGATCATAGCGCAATTTGTTAAACAAGTGAAATGACGATTTTAACTCCAACTTTTACAAACTAATTTAAATATTTTTAACAGTTAATTTTTTAATAATTACTCAACAATCTATTCATCATCATCCCTGTTACTTTGTATAAATATTTAGCCAAACGGTTTTAATGTAGTAAAATGGTGCAATGAAAGTACAAAAGGTAAAAATGCGTTTTGGCTTTTAAATATGCACAGTACATTGTGCTGTCGTTTTAAACACTGTTTTTTTAACGTACATAATTATTAGTATGATAGTAGCATGTGGAATTTAAACCCTCACTAATTATATTATTATGGTGGGTATTTACTATCAAGGTCAATAAATTTTGGTATTTTATATACTGTTGATGTGGGTGGTTTGTTGATAATATAAAAAATAATTACAAATTTGATATCTCAACTTTTGTGATTTTTTTATTTAAGTGTTAAAATTTTTTTTTTCAATCAAGTATTTGAACTTTAAAAAAGTATATTAATATAGTGTCTCCAACAGATTTAATGTTGACTAGGTGCTGAATCAGATCAAATATAACTCAGTTTTATCCCAGTTATTAATCATATCACTTACCACGTGTATTGCATTATTTAAAGGATAAAATTAATCTTATTAAAGATTATAAATTGACAAAAATAACCTCAACATTAACTTCTGCCTCAGACATTGAAGGTGACTGAATAAATGTAATTTTGTTCTTTAAATAATGCAACGTCTGTGATAAATGACTGATATAAAAGTAGATTTTGTTTGATCTGATTGAGTATACAGTCAATATTAAATTGGCCATAGACATTATATTAGTATTTTTTTTTTAAATTCAGACACTTAATTATAAAAAAAAAAATTTCAGATACTCAAATAAAAAAATCACAAAAATTGATACACCAAATTTATACTTTTTCCATAATATAATAACTAAGCAAAAGCTTAGTCAGGGTGATGATGCGAAGGGAGAGGCATGGAAGGCACGTGGAGACAGCAGAGTAGCACGTGGTTGACCGGAGATTCACACGTGCACGTGCGGAAACACGATGACTCACCCAAAACAGCTCCATGCATGCAACTTGTGAGTTTCGACAATGGGACCAAAGCTTACGCGACGACAAGATACGGACGGCATGAACTCGTCCTCTCGTCCCCGGTCTCACCAAATCCATTTTAGCTCTCCATTATTGGCTTTAAACAATCTGCTAAACGCAATTAAAGTAATCGAGAGTAGACTGCTCAATCCACACTCTTAATTTGCTGTGTGCAATGCACTCTCCTTTCCTCCTCTTTCTCAACAATCCATTCAATTATTATCATCAACATCCCTAATACTTTGTATAGATATAAAAATAGTTACATTTTTCAGTGAAATAAAAGTTTTTTTATTTCTCTATATATTTACTGTCATGCTATCCAATAGCTATATGGATTCAAAATTATTTCGAAATTCGAATTTAGTAGATTTTATAAAAATATAATTTTTTTAAACATCTAATTTTATGTCTAATACAAAAGTTGATGTAAAAGTTTTATCTAAAAAATTTTATTTTTTAACCGCTTAAATCAATAAATTATTAATTTATATAATTAATTAGATTAAGTTAAGTTTTTCAACTCAATAATAAAAATTATAAAATCAACTATAATTTAAATTTTATACATTTTAAATTATAAATTTAAAAATTGAGTTCAATTTAACAATTAAATTTACTTTGATTTAGCTCAATGACTGAATTAATTTAGTTAATACATATTGACTTTAGGTACATAATCCAACACTGAAGTAGTAAATTTCAGCATTATTTATCTTAAATCAATAGAGTATTATGATCATAATTTGTTTTAGTTTAAATTACAGGTATCTAAAATTTACCAAATTTTTCATTAAAACAAAAAAAAATCTTAACTAATTTAATTAGATTCAAATAGAATTATAAGGACAATTTTTAACAATTTATTTATAGCAATTGCATATATCACAACTTAAATTCAAGACATCATTTGAGTGAAAATAACTTTATGTTGACTGATTCTAACAGTTGTTAGTTTATTATCATTATATTATAATATTTTAATAGCTACATTCCATATATATATATTTGTAGTTAGCAAAAAAGAAAATAAACAGAAAAGAAAATAATACTTTTTTGAGGATTAAATTAAAAATTTATATTATGTTTGATTTAATTCAATTAAAAAATTCATTTCATTTGCAAACAAATTTCAAATAAAATAAATTTCCAAATGAAATTTATTAGTGAAGTATTTTTGGTATAAAAGAATATATTTTGTTATATTATATTTGGTATAAATTTAGAATTCAACTTAATTTTTAATTTTAGTCAAAAAATATCTTTTCAAATTAAATTAAAAGTTATGAAATTCATTTAAAAATTTTAATCAATAGAATTTAATATAGTTATAATTAATTTCATAAATCTAAAAATTAAGAATTGTAAATGAATTCTATAACATGTTCATTTAAACTAAACACACATCATTTAGAGTTGCAAATAAATTTCATAAAATTTTATGAAATTTATTTATACTAAACACACTGTTGGAACTATATATGTAACTAGTGGAAAAGAAAATAAGCTAAACCCAAATTTTTTTTTTTGAAAAAAATGGAGGGATAAAAATGGCATGCCCAAGAGAGCTAGCTGTAAGGGTATTTTGGCGCCAAATAGAAGAAAGCGCGCTTGGGATTAAATTGTCAACTCCTGAAACAAACCGAACGCAAACAACGTCTCTGTCACTCGACGGTGGTATACACATTATTATACTAACACATAATATATTATTGTTCAGTTGTTTTCTCTGCAAAGAGCGCACACAGACGAGCCCTCAATGCTTATTCATCAAATCATTTTTCAAATCCCAACCTCTCTTCATTAAATTCCACTCTCCTCCTCAATGTCAATCCTTCTCCCTCTCCCTCCCTCTCTCTCGCCGATTCATGGTGCATTCTTCAAGCTTACATGGGCGCCGGAGACTCTCCAAAATGCCCGCCGGACAAGGAGCAGGAGGACGACGACGACAACACTCTGGGACGTGGACTTTCGCCGGCGGCGGTTGTGCCGGAGTCGGAATGTTTTTCCAATGTTTCTCTCTCCGATGCTCCTATTCTCCTGCTCTTTTATATCCACCAAGCTATTCGCCACGAGCTCTCGCAGTTGGATCGGCTGGCTGTTTTAGCTTGGGAAAGTGCGTCGTCTAGTCAACGGCGGGAACTGTTTCTTCAACTTTATCGCAGATTGGATTTTATTAAAATTGTGAAGCAATATCACTCCGCTGTTGAAGATGAGGTTAGTTATGGGGTATTAAATTAATTAAGCTTAATTAGATTAATTTGTTATTAATTATATATCGTTAATTCTGTTTTAACCTTCTTGTGGCAGGTTGTCTTTGTAGCATTAGATGTCCATGTTAAAAATGTTGTACAGACTTATTCGCTTGAACATATCAGTATAGATGACCACTTTGAAGCCATTTTTAATTGCTTAGATACATTATTGAAGGAAGATATAGATATTGGTGGTGGTGCTGCTGCTGCTAAGCCATTTCAGGAGCTTTTATCACGCATTGGCACCATGGAGTCCTCCATTTGCAAGCATATGTTGAAAGAAGAAGAGCAGGTAATAACATATCTACGTATTTTTGTTTTTGGTTGACGATGGTTATTTAGTTAATTTTTTCTAAATGTCAACTGCGTCATTACATAATTCATAATTTTAAACATACCACTATCAATACATATCCTAAATACAAATCACAAATCATAATTCATGCAGGAAATAAATAGCAATGCTCCACATAAAAATCGAATCCAGGACCTTACTTTTGGGGCTCAGTGCAATAACTAATTGAGTTGCGCCTCATTAGCTGCTGTTTAGTTAATTACTGTTTCTCACCTCGCAATTCAGTTTGTTATGGTTAGTTCTCTAGGATTACAATCACTTTCTAATCCATTACCTTAATAATATATAGATTAACCAATATGGTGTACTATTAGAAATTTGAATCGTTTTGGGTTTACATGTCCCTCGTTAAATTTCCAAAGTGGTCTTTTGGATTTTGTAGTTCCTTTTTGATACAAATTTTTCTCTCTGCATGTCAGTAATTTATTGGTACTGGTAGTGGATGTTAATTTCTTCCAATAAAAGGTCAAAAAGAAAGAAAAAATGGCCTCAAGTTTTGGTTAAACACCAGAAATAAGAAAAAAGAATGGGTCTTGGTAATGAGTACTGCTTGGAATCATTATAATCTGAAAGTAAAGTTAGAATCATAGCCTTCAGGACCCCTCCAAATCATTCTTTTTGAACACATTTCCCCACCAGTCATTATGGATATCTCTTCTAAAATGGAACTATGGACACTTTTACTGTTAAAATTGAACTCACTTTCCACATGAAGTAATTATTCATGTGTTTATATTTGGAGACAAGTAACTAAGTGTTTAAAGCTTATCTCTCTAGAGTATTCCTTGCAGTATATGATTGTTTGTCGGTTTGCATTTATTGATGAGGAGGAATAGAGAAAGAATTTTTACAAGATATGAAATAAGTTGCAGAAAAAATTTATATATCCAGTTCTGTCCTCAACATTAATTTTGTTGAGAACCATAACCCTCATTGTTAATGATTGCATTGTGCTAAATATAGGACTGGGATATGTCAAAAATCATACAACCTGTTCTCTTAGAGAAATTGATTTTTCTAAGAACTACAGGTTCATTGTTAATTCCTCGTGTTAAATATGTTCTGATCATGGCCGATGGGTGCAGGTTTTTCCTTTGCTTATGGGGCAGTTCTCTTCGAAAGAACAGGCTTTACTTGTATGGCAGTTTTTCTGCAGCATTCCCGTGATCCTACTGGTGGAATTGTTGCCACGGATGATCTCCTTTCTTAGTCCAGAAAAACAAGTAGATGTTACTCGTTGTATTCAAGAAGTTGCACCTCAGGAAAAATCATTGCAAGCGGTACTTCCTGCTCTGGATTCTATATTTGGATCAACGTTCTGATTGGTGGTCGCGCATTAACTTATTTTTGCAGGTTGTAGTTTCTTGGCTTCGTAGGAATGATCAGTCCTCTATGGGGGCTTTCACCAAAATTGGAAAAGAAGCTCCTGACGGATTCAAATCTATGAAAATTATGCCTATATTACAATTTTCTGGGAATTCTTTGAGAGAGAATGGGCAATCAAAGAGTACATATCATGTCCAAAGCAACCTCAGAAATAATGTGGTTGAGTGCTTCCATCTTTGGCATCGCGCTATACAGAAAGATTTGAAAGAAATACTTGAAGAGGCATATCAAAGAAGAAACTCAAGAGATTTTTCAGACATAGACTCATCAGTAGTCCGGGTGAAATTTCTTGCTGATGTCATAATATTCTACAGGTAATCGGTGAGCTGCTGACAGCACAGCTTCAACCCAAAAAAAAAAAAAAATTGAGTAGATTTTGCTTTTCTCTTCCATGAAGTTTTGTTCTTTTGTCTTAATATTCTTGTTCAACTTTCTCACTAATAATGGAATGTTTTCTGGTGAACAGCAACGCATTGAAGAAATTCTTCGACCCTCTGTTAAATGAACTTGGCAATAGCCACCTGTCTACCTGCTCCAGTGAACAGTTCCCCATTGAAAGACGTATAGAAAGCCTACACCAGTTGCTGCAACGCAATGCTGATAACAGTTTTCCTTTGTGCAAATTTGTAGAAAAGCTTTGCGAGGAACTTGAGTCTCTTGTGATGGATATTAGCAAACGCTTTTACTTTCAAGAGATAGAGGTAAAATGCTGTTTGCTTTGTCATTTTTCTTGCAAAGTTTTCGGATAGTACTGTAAGTACCGGCGGCCAACCAGCTAATACAAAAGGTTAACGTAGCCATTTGACATCCTTTAGTTTTTACCAGGTGTTTCCTTTTATTAGCAAGAACTGCAGCAATAATACACAGCAGCAGCTTTTGTATATGAGCCTCCGTATGATGCCACTGGGACTGTTAAAATGTGCCATTCCGTGGTTTGCATCTCATTTATCTGAGAATGAATCCGATTCATTTCTTCGTGCCATAAACCAGGGTGATTTAGCCGATTCATCTTTTGTATCCCTCTTACTTGAATGGTTCCACATGGGTTATTCAGATAAAACCTTCATTGAAAAGTTTGGGAAGAACTTGCAGAAAATATTCAGGAGTAGATGCTCTTTCCTACCTGAGCACATCAAAGAAGCTGTTAGCTCGACATCCTTACTCTCTAACATGCAACCTTGTCAAGAATCCAAACATAATAAAACAGAACCAGTCTCCTCTATCAAGGGGAAGAATCTTTTAATACATTCTACTTCACGATCCTGCAAAGCTGAGATGTATGAGGCATCATACGCAAGTGACATAAACCTGCATGTATTTTTCCCTCGAACAAAAAGACCGTCTTACCCTTTTCCTATGCTGCCTGCTGGGGAGAGTTCTGCAACTTCCATTATTGATGATCCAAAGCCAGTGGACCTCATCTTTTTCTTTCACAAGGCTCTCAAGAAAGATTTGGAGTACCTTGTCTCTGGTTCAGCCCAATTGGCTGAAAACATCATGTTTCTTGTAGAGTTCAGCCAGCAATTTCATCTTCTGTGGGTTCGTTATCAATTTCACAGTGAAACTGAGGATGAAGATGCCTTTCCTGCACTGGAAGCAAAGGGAAATGTCCAAAACATTAGTTTCTCCTACATCATTGACCACAAGCATGAAGATAAACTTTTCAATGAGATCTCCCTCATTTTAGAGAAGATGTCTAAGTTGCATAGTTTAATGTCAAGCACTGATTCAAGCATACTTGATCACACAATGGTAAAATATAATCAGTTGTGCATGAAACTCCATCACACATGCAAATTGATGCATAAACTACTTTCTGACCATCTTCATCATGAAGAAATTGAACTTTGGCCTCTGTTTAGAGAATGTTTTTCTATCCAGGAGCAAGAAAAGATCATAGGACTCATGCTAGGGAAACTCGGAGCAGAATCATTACAAGATATGATACCCTGGCTTATTGGATCTTTAACTCCAGAAGAACAGCGTGTCATGATGTCTTTATGGCGTAAAGTGACTAAAAACACAATGTTTGATGAATGGTTAGGGGAATGGTTGGAAGGATATGATATAGCTCATGTGGCAGACGAGTCAAATGCTGCATGTAATACAGATCCACTGGACATTATCTCGAGTTATCTGTCTAAAGATGCTCTCAGAAAACAAGACATCTTCTGTGATGAGGACATTAAGTTTTCAAAAAAAGATAGCTTTGGTGCTAATATGGACATGCTGGGAAAATGTCACATAGATGATAAAGCTAAGGTCACTAATGAAGGTCAAAATAATGATGAATATTCAGAGTACGGAAAATTTGTCACTGACAGTGAAACCAAGAAATTCAATGAAGTGATTGATGTCAGGGTGAAGACAGGTAATCCGGGTAAACCTTTTCAATCAAGCCTGAAATCTGAGCATCATAAGCATCTTTTGACCATGAGTCAAGATGATCTAGAATCTGCAATAAGAAGGGTGTATCGTGACTCATCCTTAGATCCTCAGAAGAAATCATATATAATCCAGAACCTGCTGATGAGGTTGGTAACCGTTCTTAATCGTTACAATTTTGAATATTGTTTCTTTCATTTAAAAGTGAAATGCATGACACTTCTTAAAGATCGAGATGGTCTACTACCTTATAAAATGCCAGACACCTTTCATATACCATATTGCCACATAGTTGAGATAGATGATAATTTACTGATATCTCAATATCTGCTTTAGGTAATGTCTATAATAAGGTCAACATGCAGTTGGCAGTGTCACAAATCCTACACCAGGTGTATTACAACTTAGGTAGGATTTGTGACACGTTAATTAAGTAATTTACACTTGGCCATTGAAAATGAAACACGTGTCTCCTTGTTATAAATCTCATTATTGGGTGTAACACCCACTCTAAGTGTAAGCAAAAATTTTCCATAATCATATGCTATTGTTTTTTCCTTAAATGGTGCCTGTTTGTTCACCGTGCACTAACAATATAAAAAAAATGACCTCCATGATTTTCAGCCGTTGGATTGTTCAACAACGTGTATGTCATACAAAAGAAACCATCCCCGATGCTGGAGAAGATATTCTAGGGCGGCATTCATCATATCGTGACCCTCTTAAAGTAAATTTTGGTTGCAAACACTACAAAAGGAATTGTAAGCTCCTTATTGCCTGCTGCAACAAGCTTTATACATGCATACGTTGCCATGATGAGGAGACTGATCACTCAGCAGACAGGTGCACACAGCTGTGAATAGGTTTTCTATGGTGCTTTTTGGAAACTTGTTTCTCTCATTTCCTAACTTTTTTATTCTATGTTGCTTCTCTTGCGCAGGAGAGGCATTACAAAGATGATGTGCATGAAATGCTTGGCTATTCAGCCAGTCAGGCAAACATGCTCAAGTCCTTCTTGCAACAATTTATCCATGGCAAAATATTTTTGTAGTATCTGCAAATTGTTTGATGATGAAAGGTGAGAAAACTTGATGGACTTTTCTCAACTGTTTCTAAAGCTCTATTACTTGTTGCATTGAATTTGGCAAAATTTCAACCTACAATAAGCTTTTA
The DNA here is from genome assembly GCA_949671775.1 of Mallotus repandus. Lineage (NCBI taxonomy): Eukaryota > Viridiplantae > Streptophyta > Magnoliopsida > Malpighiales > Euphorbiaceae > Mallotus > Mallotus repandus. The sequence continues at coordinate 9,194 of CATIWM010335059.1, read as the reverse complement.
TGAATCCATTTCCCAAGCACATTAATGCTCTATTAAGATTTCCTTTCTCCGCTTATACCAACTACCGTATCTATTACAACCAATATTTATGGAATTAACTATTACGCTGGAGCTGCTATCGTATCAGCAACATATGCATTCAGTTGAAATAGAAAACACATAATCTTGGAATATACTTTAAATTGAAAACTAATATTTAAGAGACCACACAGGCGGCAGAAATGAGAAAAAAAGGTTGCTCAATAAATGGGCTGCCATTTTGCATAAATCTGTTATCTGGGCTTGGCATATCGGAATCTTATTTAAGTGGATGAACAGAATTAATAAATCTTTCTTCGCTGCGTAGGTACATTAATTACATGAGTATTTTCTACTTGAATTCTTAACTGCTTAGACAGATCAATTACCCATACGAAATGTCACTAATAGCAACAAACGACAATTAGTCATTTAATGCCCTGCTGGCCCATCTGCTTGTTATTCATTCCAATAATCTTTAAAGTTAAACAGTCTGCATGAATGGATAAATTCATGAGTTGGCTGGCAATTATTTGATCATGTTCAGTCTTTACTCTTGGCTTCTGAAATTGAATTTGCTGGATTTCTTACGCAAAAATCTTTCACAGGGAAATTTATCACTGTCCATACTGTAACCTCTGCCGACAGGGGAAGGGATTGGGAGTTCAATACTTTCATTGCATGAATTGCAATGCCTGTATGTCAAAGTCTCTTTTGGTGCATGTATGCAGGGAGAAATGTCAGGAAGAAAACTGCCCGATTTGCCATGAATACATTTTCACCTCCAGCAACCCTGTTAAAGCCCTTCGTTGTGGTCATTTGATGCACTCAACATGTTTTCGGGTATTCAACTACAATTACTATTTTTCGTCATGGACATTTCACTTATTTATTATGTAGTTTTCACGGTGCTAATGATGCTGTTGCCAGGATTACACATGCACTCACTATATATGCCCAATTTGTAGCAAGTCACTTGGAGACATGCAGGTAACATATCATGCAGTTTCCAATTCTGCCGTTATTTCAGTTGAGATCAAAATGTACTTTTCCCTACTCCTAGTCCCTGAATCGAATATTAGTTTCCCATATATTTCTATAATATATAAATGTCTAATCTACTCACAAGAGTGTTAAAATTTAACGGGATCTTTGATAAAACTGAAGTTCATGTGGAAAGAGATTTTATCAGCTCGAACTTACAAGCTCCTGATACTTTGTGATAAGTTTTGTTTGGACCAGTTCCAAGAAAATTCTTCTGTTGCCTACCATCTATAGTCATCTCCTCACAACGAATATCTTGCTGATATTAGGCTCATCAACTACCAATCTTCAAATGCTGTTGTGGTACTAGAGTTGATCTGACCTAGTAACTCTGAGATTCAATTGATATACGGAATCCTCTAGATTCCATGAATGTGGACTTGAAGGATCAGAGCTCGTTCTTATGACATGGTAACTGTGAGATTAAATTGACATATGGAATCCTTTAAATTCCACGATGGTGAACTTGAAGGAACAGAGCTTGTTCTCCTGTTCACGAGTGCATAATCTCTATTAGCTGGCACATGGTAGACAGCTTTTAGATGCCACTAGTGCATCTCTATCCTTTTTAAACTTCAATTTCAATAGGTTTCTCATTGACATCAAAGATATTCACTTCTATAAGGAAATCATTTCCCAGCCAATAACAGCATAGCGAAAATTCATCTCCTTACACCATCTTGGATATCTCTTAACTTTAATTTTATCGTTTTCAAGGTTGCATGATATTCTCTCAGGTGTATAAGAGGCTTTTCTTTTTAGTTGTTCAAGTGTTATCATTCATTAGGCAATTTAATTTGATTTTCTTGGCATCACGTAAAAGTTTGAAGTTATGAAAGAATGTGTTTCAGGTGTATTTTCAGATGTTAGATGCACTGTTGGCTGAAGAGAAAATGCCAGATGAATATTCCGGCAAAACCCAGGTTCATGATGTTCCTGTCTTTATTCTCCGATACCATGTTACCAAAAATATGTTTTTCTGATCAACCATAGATGGTATTGCAGGTTATACTATGTAATGACTGTGAGAAGAAAGGAACTGCTCCTTTCCATTGGCATCATCATAAATGCCCATTCTGTGGCTCGTACAACACTAGGCTTCTATGACTTGCGCAAAGTGAGTCAATAGTTTCTTTTCTTCAAGCACATGTCGAAGAGCCAATCCCAGGTAGTTTGGGACTAGGTTTTGCACTGCATCATCACTTGCATTGGAAAAGATCACTTGAATCCAAAACTTCTGAATTATAAAGCTGTGGACACTTACGAAATCAAGGTCTTTCCTAAAATATGATATCTTGAAAAACGAATTTTGTTTTCAAACTATTGTCATTCAGTATGATTGTTGTAATTTGCTGTTTTCTTAAGTTCTGCTGATTTCATGCATTCGACGGAGTGAAAGTTGTTTCAGTTTACCTTTGATGTACTTATGTTTGTAATGGAAATTCAGTAAGACTTGCTACTCTATTTACCTACTGATGCCCAAATAAAGTTAAATGCTAATGCTAACACCATGCTACCACCATCTCCCCAGTAAGTCCAACCTTTTATCATTCTGTCATAAGATATAAAACAACTAGAATATGGCAGGCTTGTACTTGTTGTATTATCAGGGATCATTACTTACAGAAATCTGCACCTCAATATCTGAAATCAAAGTCAAAGCCTCTGTTCCTTCATGTGCCACACCTTCAACCCACCAGTCCATAGCTGCTGCATTATTCTTGAATTGTCATGATACCGATTTTAAAGTAACCTATAAGCTTTACATTAATCTTAAAAGGCAATCTGCATTGGTTAAATGTGCTTTTGTATAAGCTAATTAATATGCAAATCGATTCTTGAATGCTTGAACAACACATACATACATATGCTGTCCGACGAAATTTGATCAGCATCCAGGCATTAAAATTGAAGCTATATATTGAAAACAAGAAGACATGATGAAGTGAATAATTGATTTTAAAATCAATTCTAAAATTAATTATAGAAATTTAAAGTTCTACAAAAGGGGTTCAAAAGGTTCAAAATTGTAGAATGTACTCTGTGAAATGGATTAATGGGAAGGTAAAAAAAAATGAAAAATTTGAAACAACAGTACTTTTTCTCAGCATCATTATCAAAGCATAATTAATGGGGTTGTTTGTGTAACTCATAATTCCTCAATTGACACTAGTAAGACTAAAGCACGCAGCAGCACTCTTCAATTCATTCTCAGCAACATGCTCAATAGATTGTGTTGTGTCCTTCAATGATTCTTCCGAGCTGAAACACCACAGAAGTTTTTATACATCAATTTCAGATACCAGCAGAAAGTTAAACATTACACATACTACAAACATGTCTGTCAGGATAATTCATGCAATTAACAGCTCTACATAGAAGAAACAGAAGCAGGGCAAGAAACTATATATACCTGGACTCATATGCTTCTTTAGAATCAATGTATGATTGCCTGTCATCAATAGTATCAAAAAATGGATGAATTTCATCATAATCCTGGACAACCTGCTGGATAGCTAGTGGTTGTGTGGCTACCAACTGAGACTGAATTGCCATTGCATTGTTAGTATTATTAGTGGCAGCATACTGATGCTGCTGAATCCATAACGAATTCCCTAAATGATCCTTAGAATCTAAGTAACCGGAGCTGTAACCAGCATTGCTACTATTAGAGTAGGAATGCTGCTGCGATATAGGCAAACCATTCACAGCAGCATTGTATGGCTGGGGAGTAGTAGCATTGTGACCGAAAAGCGAAAGGGCATTACTAGGAGGAGCCATGGCTAATTCTAATTGTGAGGGCACATCATCAGTTAAAGAAGACATCTGATGCTGATGATGTTGCCTATACATCTCAAGCTGTGAATGAACAGAATGGAGTTCTTCTTCAGCTTGCCTAATCTGATAGTGTAGCTGACAGATGATGCCCCAGCAGCCATGAACAGGAAACCTGTCACGAATATTTGCTTGGTAAATAATAGAACGCATTGCTTCTTGCTTTTGAGATACATCAAGAGCTTTGAGTATCTTAATTATGTTGCTTACACCAAATAATTTATGGGCATTTTGAAACATTTTTGGTTGATCAGGTGGGAAGTAAGGTGCTAACGGACACTCAGAAGAGCATTTTCTTCTTTGGTATTTGCACGCAGCACAGGCTTGGCTGGCGCCACCCTTAAGGGTCATATTTATAGCATCAAAATTCTTGAAACAAGCAATGCTTGATTCTGTTTCTGCTGTTGCTTTTGTGCTTGTTTGTTGTATGAGTGGTGGAATAAGAAGAAGAAGCTGATGATGACGATAGTGATGGTGATAAAGAAAGGGAAAAAACAAAAAAAAAAACAAAGAAAAGATTGGCACAAAGATGATGTTGAAACTGAAAGGGGTAGACATTTTTAATGCTGAACAGGTCTGATATGAGCGGATTTACTGGGAGCGAAAGACTGAGTAAAAGAGAAGATTGAATATTGGAGAGAGAGAGCGAATATTATGGAGGTTGGAGTGCTGTTTCTTTCAAGTATTATATGACCGTTAGTGACAAATGTTGGTAGTTTAGCAGAGTCCTATTTTTGGGTTGCCATCTATTTATTGCTCAATCTTCATGTATTATTATCATAAATACGTGGCTTGCCTTCTAACCTTTTTCCATGCAGCTTTTAGAGCCAGATGTCTATCCTCACCATGTCATATATATATATATATATATATATATATATATATATATATATAAGTGTTGCTTTCCTTTTTTAAATGCAGATTCGCATCTATTTATATCATATCAAACTGAATTAATTAGACTCTAGTGAATTCTGAATAGCGATAGCTTACATTAAAAATATCAACAAAAAATTAACCCACCACAAAGCATTTTAAATATAAAAATATGGAATCAATTATTGAATTTTTTATCTTGTGCCAATCATATTTATAATCTATTAAATTTTAATTAATTTAATTCAATTTGATCTAATAAGTTTTAATTTTCAAATAAATTGACATGCACCCATTTGTTTTTGTTTGCCAAAGTATGTGTTTGTAAGTGTAAATTAAGGTTTGTGGAGATTAAATTGCTGTTCAAGACTAAATCAATCTACACGGTATAACTTTATTCAAAATTAAACCTTGTGGTGGTTATTTGGATACTTGCAAAGGGAAATAATAATACAGCTAAATTTGATGACAGTGCTACAACAGGCTGTAAATTTTTATTTCCGTACTATAATATTACAGAATGCAGATACCTTCCTATATCAATTTTAAATTTAAAAATATGTTAGATTTGTTGTACGAATTACTTCTTCATCCATGCAATGAAATTTTCAAAGAAATTTCTTTAAAAAATAAAATAATAACAAAACGAGGCTTGAAATTGAATTAAGGTGATATTTGCTCTTTTTGCCAAAAAAAAAAAAGCACTTTGATTAACATGTTTTGTTTCTTTTGAGAGATCCTCTAATTTTTATGTGAAGAGCAAATATAACCCTAAATTTAGTGTGGAATGAAGATAATAAATTTTTAAATATGGCTTAAATTTGGTCAATAATTTGTATGTATAGGTGGTGGGATTCATCGCATGTTTAAGTGTTCGACGATAACGATACTGTGCGGGCTCAAGGTCCACTAGAAAATACAACAGGGGCTTATGGCCCAAGTCGAAGATGGGAGTCGCCACCTGGATGAGATCAAAGACACACTTTTACAGCAACTGGATCCCACAGAGGGCTCCAACAGCCGTCCTCAGAGATTAAGTTCGGAAACTAGGTATGGGCTTTAGAATGCCCACCTTCCGTTTGTGTTTTGTCTCTTATTACTTTTAATTATTAAATTATTTCCTCATTAACATGCAAAATTACAATTACCTTCAAATAAACTTCTAATTTTACAATTTAACCCATATAATTAATTAAATCCAACTTCATGCAATTAAGTCCATCATTTATCACGTACATCATACATTCAAGTTACATTGACAAAACAAACAAATAAATAAATAAAATGAGTATAAAAAAAATGGAGGGAGGAGAAAAGAATTACAATCATTTATCATGCATTTAAAATAAAATAAAACAAAATGAAAATAAAATAGAAAATATTAAACAAAAGCTAATTATACAGTGACCAATCTGTCACTCTAATACATTAATCCTAAAAATAAAATAATTAGTCCCCAATAAAACCTACAAGAGAAAAAAAAAGTTAGATTCTTAAAAAAACAAATGAGATTATTGCACTTAATTTAGCCATGTAAATGATAGTTAAAAGGGAAAAGCATATGGTATATCCTCAATTTTTTTACCATTTGTCAATTTAATCCTATTTTTAAAGTTATTTCAATTTGTTTCTCCAATTTTCTACTTTGTGTCAATTCTATCTAAACGGTAATGGGCATGGGGTAGAGCTGAGGTGGCATTTCTATGTGGCATAAGAGTGTCTGACATGACAAAAAAACGTCTTACGTGACCATCTCACATGATCAATTTTATCTTTAACTTTTTGAGTTGTGTCAAATCTATCCAGATGACAAATAAATTTTAAGATTTTTTAAAATTATGTTCATAATTGTTTAATTATGCATATAAAGAATATTTAGTTATGATTGAAAAATTAAAATTGATTGACTCAATTTAGTTTTTAGTGTTGAATTATGATAATAAATTATTTTCTTTTAAAAATAAAACAAAATTAAAAATTAATTTGAATTTTAATATTGTAAATATTTTTTAAGGATTAAATATAAAAATAAATAAATAATAAAGGAATCTTTAGTAATTAAAAAAAAAAAAAAAAAGAGGCCTTCCGTCATTTACAATGGCAAAATAGCTTTCTAGCCATTGAAAATGGTAAGATGTCAATGTGACAGTCACTTTTGTTTTTTTCTTTTTTTTTGGGAGAAATGAGTAAAAAAAAAGTTTGTTATATAAATATATGACCTAATTTCTTTTAATAGAGAGGTCCATTAATATTTAGGTCATTTAACTTCTCTATAAAAAAAAATTAAAGTTCGCTTTAAACATCAAAAATTATACCAAAAAACGCATGTTATGCCTAGATAAATTAAGAGCTATCAATAGATTTATTTCATTTTAAGGTAAAAAATAAATTACTTTTAAACTTGTGGTTATTTTAACATAAATATTCAATTTATGGTGATTTAGTATTAAAAAATTTGACTTTCAAATAGTGAAATAAAAAATGATAAACTTTTTTTTTTCTCATTTCTCCAAAAAAAAAAAGAGAAAAAACAAAAAGTGCCCATCACATAGGCATCTTGCCATTTTCAACGGCTAGAAAGTCATTTTGCCATTGCAAAAGGCAAGTGACTTTTCTCTCTCTCTTTTTTTAGTTACTAAAGATTCCTTTATTATTTATTTATTTTTATATTTAATCCTTAAAAAATATTTACAATATTAAAATTCAAATTAATTTTTAATTTTATTTTATTTTTAAAAGAAAATAATTTAGGGAAAAGTATAGAAAATCACCATATAGTTTCACAGTTTTAGATTTTTAAGTGCATGATTTGTTTGTGACACTTTTAAGTACGTATTTTAGTTGTTGCACACTTTCAAATATATGCGTCTAACACCGTTAACTTCGTATATGCGGCGCCTACGTGTCATCGCCACATCATCACCATAATGTCCATGTCAGTGCCACATCACCGCCACGTCATATCCATGTAAGCGCCATCATGTCTGCATCAGTGCCATGTAGGACGAAGTCAATGGTGTTAGATGCATATACTGAAAAGTGTGTAACGGCTAAAACATGTACTTAAAAGTGTTACAAAAAAAATCACGTACTTAAAAATCTAAAATTGTGAAACCATAGGGTGGTTTTCAGTACTTTCCCTAATAATTTATTATCATAATTCAACACTGGAAACTAAATTGAGTCAATTAATTTTAATTTTTCAATTACAACTAAATACTCTTTATATGCATAATTAAACAATCATGAACATAATTTTAAAAAATCTCAAAATTTATTTGTCATCTGGATAGATTTGACACAATTCGAAAAGTTAAGGATAGAATAGATCAGATGAGATGGCCACAGAAGACGTTTTTTTTGCCACATAAGAATGTCACATCAGCTCTGTCTCATGCCCATTGTCATTTGAATAGAATTGGTACAAATTGAAAAGTTGAAACAGCAAATTGAAATAACTTTAAAAATAGGATTAAATTGATAAATGATCTAAAGTTGAGTATAGACCAGATGTTTTTTTCTAATTAAAATAAACCAATAAAATGCATAACAACAATTAACGAAAAAAATAATAATAATAAACAATTAACATCTTATTTATAAAAGCATGCAAAAAATGAATTAAAATATTAACAAATCAATAACAAAATATTCACAAGAAAAATTCATTTAGCAAACAAATCATAAAAGGATAACTTTTAGCAAAACATTAACAAAATGACATTAAAATGAAATGGATCTTAAACATAAAATATGTAAACAAATAACGAAAATTTCAGATTTAACTAAAACTAATTATGAAAACAAGGAATCAGAGGAAGCAACGGATAAATTAAATAAATAAACAAAAATTTAATATTAAAAAGGAAATTATAATCGCGTCTAAATGTGATAAAGCATCGCCTTATCGTATAGACAGTGCCTTACCACAGTTATTAAGAACAACTTCGATCAAAATTGATTTTAATGCAAAAGAAATACAATTTTATATAGTGAACAACTATTCCCAAGTCAATAAATCATATAGATCATAAATATAATCACATAACTATATTTAAATCATAATTAAAACACCATAAGCTGAAAATGAATGCTTAAAGTTTAAATAAAATTAAACTAAAAGAATAGAACGGAACAAAGGATTACTGTTTTGACAATAGTTTGACTCTCTGTCTTGGCCCTCAGAAGTTCTTTCAAAAGAATTGCACTAATGAGTCTTGAGTGGTGCAAAGCTGAACTCTTTTTCCATTGTCAAACCAAAGCCTCTGTTACCTTCTCCTTTCTTCTTGTTATTTCTTTTATTCTCAGAACTCCCTTATTTCTCAGCTCCTTCTCTCTGTTTCTCTCTTCGCTCTTTGGTTATTTTTGTTTTTATGTTTTTTTTTCTTTTCTTCTCCGTTTCCATTTTTCTTTTTTTGTTG
>CATIWM010335032.1:0-11042 GCA_949671775.1 Mallotus repandus | reverse complement strand
GATTGGTTGCCTTAGGGTTAGATGGATGTTCAAATTAGGGTTTAATGAAATTGCATGTAATTAGGGAATAAGATAGTAATTAATAAAATAAATCTAAATGAACACAAGACTAAAAGAAGTTAGTATTCCGTATCCAGAACTCCGGGTTGTGGTGCTAGCTTGTATTAAAGAATCAAGTTACCACCACTTTCAATTTGTCCCAGTTATTACCCTGGGTGGCGACTCCTCATCTCCACGCCATGTCTTTGTGACAGTGGTTAGTGTGTTCCCTAGAGCCTTGAGCTCAAATAGTGTCGCGGTTGCAATAAACTTGGGCGTGCGCTAAACCCTACTGTCTACACTATACGCTAGTAAACTCCATAAAATACTCCTACGCCATAATCATAGTAGTATACCAAGATTGAGTAGTGGAAACATGCACCTGTAAAGCAAAAGAAATCAGATGATAAATAAATTAAGGAAAGGGAAAACCCTCACAAAGTTAAAAAAATAACATGAGTAGTGTCCGTAGGCACCACATATGATGGTGGTGTGCTAGCTTTGGGCAAAGAAAAGCATGCCCTCTCCCAAAACTGATAGCCCGTACAACATCGGAGGCACCACACTCATAAAATTACCAAGAACGGTACCACTAGATCCCATCCTACTAGCATGTGGGGTCTCCTCAGTCCTAGGGCCACTCTCCTCATCTGATCTCCTTCGACGAAGTCCTTAATGCTGCAGATAATCTCCCATAACTCATGTTATTTACTCTTTAATACTAACAAAGTTTGCTACGTGCTTATGTAAAAACAAAGAAAAAAGACACACAACTTAGAAGCATATCGGATCAAAAGATGCTACCCTAGAAGCGGAATAACCCAGAGATGTCCACGAAGTCCCAGCTCTAGAGCTTGAAGGCTATGAAGGATCTGTCTGAGGAGGTGGAGGTGAAACAAATTCACTAGCCACAACATCAATCAACTGTGGCACTAGAGTCATCGTACAAGTGAAATGAGCTCCCTCCAAGAAATCCTTAAAAGGATACCCCTCCTCTTCAACAAGCTCTTGACCCCAAAATATATCCCAAGGAGGAGCAATGGGAACTCTCCTCATGAATGGTCCATCCCACTAGTGATAGACTCGATCACTCAAGTACCACACCTTGTTAACAAGGCCGGGCAACAAGACCCTCCTATATGTCATGCACCAAGCCAACCCCATCTCAATCGACCAGTCCTGTCGCTCTATCCACCGGTAGGGACAAATTTACCCGAGACACACATAAGTAAAAGGATTATCAAAGAATAAGCAAAGCAAAGTCAAAATGCACCATACCTGACTGTGGGCCAATCTACTCAAAAGGCCCCTTGCCTCTGCAGGACTCTCGATTAAACTAGAAGCCCTCCTAATCCATCGTGGAAGATGGGGAAAGCCACTCTCAGGTGAACGCTCAATAGTAGGATGAGGAAGTACCTAAAATCATAAGCCTAAACCTGTAACAAAGAAAGGAATCAAAATAATCAAAGACAAAATAATTAAAAAGCAAAAGACCACACCCACATCCAATACGAACAAGCAGCTGCAAATCTGTAGCCTCCTCTAAAGGCTGTATCCAGGTTATAATACGTGTGGGCAAAAGCGGTTGTGCCCCAACTATACTTCAGTAGATCAGGCCAATCTACTCAAGAGGCCCCTCACCTCTATAGGACTCTAAATCAAACCAAAATCCCTCCTAATCCATCGTGGAAGATGGGGAAAGCCACTCTCAGGTGAACGCTCAATAGTAGGATAAGGAAGTACCCCAAAATCATAAGCCCAAACCTATAAGGAAGAAAGGAGTCAGAACAATCAAAGACAAAATAATTAAAAATTAAAATACCACACTCACATCCAATATAAACAAGCAGCTGCAAATCTGTAGCCTCCTCTAAAGGCTGTATCCAGGCTGATTACATGTGGGCAAAAGCGGCTGTGCCCCAACTATACTTCAGCAGATCCCTCAAATTCCTCAAAATATGTAATAGCTACAAGAAGCCAGTGCCAGAGGTATTAAAAAAAATAACGGGACTCAGGAGGTAGAACAAAAAACACCTAGGCAACTGCTCCGAGTTAACATGATCCGCATCATACTCTAATCTAACCTTCTCTACAAGCTGCATATACCATGTCAAAGAGGAGCAGCCAGACTTTATAGAAGTAGTAACATTGAATAGATCCTTCAGCCATCTGTTCCTCACAATGATAGAACTATAAGCCTTATTGTTAAAAGGGATAGGCTCCTTAGAAAAACTCAGCCTAGTAATGGCTGTAAAATCAAGCAAAGTGATAGTCATCTCCCTGAACGGTAAATGGAATGTATAGGTGGTATCCATCCACTGCTCAATAAGAGCACACATCACGGCTTGACTCGATGCATATGAGCCATAAGTAAGAGCAAAAATGATGCCATCAAAGTCCTTCTCAACAACCATCTACTTCACACACAGAGGTAGGCCCTGATAATATGAGCTAACCTTATTATAGCTACCAGGCAGCTGAATGAAAGACCTAAAGGATTGCAACCAATAGGTAACCTTATTATAGCTACCAGGCAGCTGAATGAAAGACCTAAAGGATTGCAACCAATAGGTAAATCAGTTACAATATTCATCAGATAATAAAACATCTCTCTTTTATTATCTTTGCAAAAAAACTACAGCGAGAGCTAGACAACATAAAAAACAACAACAAGAGCTAAACAACAGCAAGAGCTAAATTATAGTAAGAGCTAAATAATAGCAAGAGCCAAACAATAGCAAAAGCTAAAATACAACAAGAGCTAAATTACAGCAAGAGCTAAAATAACAGCAAGAGCTAAACTACATCAAGAGCTAAACAATAGCAAGAGCTAAACTATAGCAAGAGCTAAAACTATAGCAAGAGCTAAGCTACAGTAAGAGCTAAAACTACATCAAGAGCTAAAATACAGCAAGAGCTAAAGTATAGTAAGAGCTAAACAATAGGAAGAGCTAAAATACAGTAAGAGCTAAAGTATAGTAAGAACTAAAATACAGCAAGAGCTAGACAACAGCAAGGGCTAAACTACAGTTAGAGATACATAGACAACAAGTGCTACAATCAGACACCTACAACTATATAGACAAAAGGAGCTAAATACAATAAGAGCTAGATAATAGCAAGGGCTAAACTATTGCAAGAACTACAGAACAGCAAGTGTTACAATAAGATAGCTAGAGCTATACAAACAACAAGAGTTCAACAACAACAAGAGCTAAACTACAACAACAGCTAAACGATAACTAGAGCTATAGAGACAGCAATGGCTAAAATTAGATAGCTAGAGCTATATAGACAGAAAGTGCTACAATCAGACAAATAGACTTACATAGACAGCAAAAAACACTAAGGAAAATAACTAAACTACAATAAGAGCTAAATTACAACAAGAGTTAAGTGAGTAAACTAACTGAATGATGATGAATAGTCCAAGGATAAGTCTTCAGGCTATAGACAATAGGAATCGAATCTCCTGGAGAAAGTCAAGGCGGATGAGAAAAGGCTCTACCACTGGTCCCAGTAGCCTCTGTTACTCTAATAGTAGATGTCCCTACACCAGTTTGTCCAAGAACTACCTTATCTTCCAAAATAAACTTGTCAAAAGAAAAAGAAGTAGTATTCATACAACCAAAGTCACCAAGATCCTTAGGAATAGGAGGGAAGTCCATGATTCCCGCACTACGCAAAGCAACAGAACAACAACAGAAGAAAGTAGAAGAAAAGCACTCCAAAAAACTCAAAAAGGGCTCATAAAAGGTCGAAGAATAGGTAAAAATCGCTTCAAACTCGAAAACGAGTTCATTTTATAGATGTTGGGCACGCCCCAGAGGGGCGCATGATCACACACAAAAATACGTGATTAAGTGCCCCAGGCACGTGATTGCACTCTCTTCCGACCCTCATGCACTCAAAAACTCACACACGCGAACACTGTGACCCTTATACACGCACTCTTAGGGTCTCAAACTTGCATTTTATCAAAAGAATGCATAAAAAATGCACATGAGTCATGCAAACATGAGCATTGTATGTTTTAGGACACTGTATTTGACGTCACTATCTCAGAAAGCCATTTAACAAAAAGAAAGATGAAGCACAGATAACATAAGCATACCGCATCTATAATTATGACATTGTTACATCACAACGTCATGCCTAAAACATGACAAATGATGACATCATCATTGCTCAGTAGCATTTTTATTCGCTGAGAAGCGTTTTCTCTGCTTATAAGCATTTTTCATTTGCTTAGTAGCATCTCATCTACTTGAAAGCATTTCATCTACTTAAAAGCATTTCATTCGCTTAGTAGCATTTCATCTACTTAGAAGCATCTCATCTGCTTAGTAGCTTTTTATCTGTTTAGAAGCATTTTCCCTGCTTAGAATCATTTTCATTGCTTGATCACCTCAGAAGGTTATAGTAGCACTTTCATTTGCTTGATACCTAAGGAGGTTATGAAAGCATTAATCTCACCTTACCTGAGGAGATTGCAAAGTACACAAACAAGCGACGACTTCGTCAACCAAATGAAATAATATTAACAAATAATGGACCTGATGTCAAGAGAGTAAACGACACACCATTAGGTAAGTACCTCTTCTAAAAACTATTTTTGCACCTCTACATTTGCTTCACATGTATTGACATCAGTACTAGAGCACTATACAACACATGTGAAGTAGGGGTTAACTGTCATGCATCGAATTTTGACTATCCCCAAAAGGGTCCAATGATGAAAATATCTCTTTGAATATGACAAGTGTCTCTTTATTCACACTCCCTCTAAAGCATGTTATGAGTTTGAAAAATCTGAATTGAGCCTCAAAATAGCAAAATCAACCTCCAAGTCGTTAAGTTTCACCCCAATTTCATGAACTATGAATTATCATAGTGGTAAGTCGCTCATTTTGAGTAAACATTGCTCAAAACGAGTAACTCATCAGACCAGTGTTTGGCTCATGAGACTGGAGTTCCACTTTGAGAAATTGAAAGCCAATTTTGATAAAACAAACATAAAAAACACATCCGTAAAGCCTAAAAACTTTTGGAAGTGACCCTAGAATAGTGCACATAATCTTGAGAAGTAGCACGTGAGTAAATTTGTAGCGTGTGACCACACCTGAACATATTTTGCTCACACATGAAAATGGAAGCTGATTTTGACAAAATGGACATCAGAAACACATCCAAAAGGTAAAAAAACCTAGAAAACACCCCCAAAATAGGATGATCAGAGCTCAGGAAGGCAGCGTGACACGCGCAAGAGCGTATGATCACACGGCCGAGTGCGTAATCATGCGCCAGAACGAGTGATCACGTGCCCCAGGCCCATGATCACACACCTTGGAGGCATGATCATATGCAAAATAGCATAATCATATACCTCGATACACGTGCACATGCACAAAAGCGTGCACACATGCACCTTAGGACACGTGATCACATATTTTTTGACATATTTCCTTATAAATAGGGATGTCTACCTCCCATTTCAGCACTGGCAAGAGCCGAGGATGAAAAGGCAAGAGCCAGGAGGGGAGTTAGAACCAAAAAGAAAACACACACACTGAAATACTATCAAATTGAAGACTTAGGAGTCCTAATTCACACACTTTTAGCTCACTTTCTACATTTTTTGTAGGATTTTTAGATCGCTTTTGAACCAAACCTAACCACATCTTTGTCAAAGTACGCTTCAAAGGTATATGAATTTGCATTACACACGTCATTCATTAACCTCTCGATGAGGAAAACTTGAAAATCTAATGAAGCTAAAGATTCAAAAACATTAAACAAGCTCAATCGAATCTGAGGACCAAACTATGATTTTTGCACGTTTATTTTACTGTCTTGTGTTTTACTTTATTGCTGCCAACAATTGAAGAATTATTGTGATTATGTGGTAAGACTAGTAATTTGCATGTTGTTTGAATAATCTCTGCTTTACTTTATTCATCATTTTACAACAACATGCATTCAATAAACACGAAAGCTGACTTATCTGAGCTAAAGCTTCAATATTGCAGTCCAATAATGCAATCATCATTATTTACTATTTATCTTATCATTTATAAATTCTTTATAATAATTCATGTAAGAGCATGAACTACATGTGTCTATTTAATCATTCATGATGCATTAATCATCTATGATGCATTAATCATCTTTGTTGTGCTTAGCTGCTGTCTGAGTGGATGAATAGATAGAATTGCATATAGCTGTGTTAATCTTTGTCTTACAGGTGTTCTCTAAACTAGGACTATATTTACATTTCTGCAATATTCTTTTCTTTTTTCAAATTTATTTACTAGGAAAGCCTTGTAAATAATTATGTTGAATTTCTTGTACTTTATGTTATATGTGCTTATGTGAATGTGTATATATCAACTATCATTATCAAAACTAGGGTGTTGCGGTAGCCATATATTGAGTATTATAATAAGAAATAGTCAAAAAGTAGATGAGATCTCCTAGGCTCAAAATCTTTGCTAGGGATAATATTCATTGAGTGACCCGATGTCATCCCTTTCACCTTTTCCTAGTTTTCTAAAAACCAGGTGGTGACTCCAAATACAAAGTGTCTTGCATCCCCTAAAGACCAATCGTTTGTCCCTGTCCTAAAAACAGAACGGTTTTCCCATCTGGCAAAGTTACCATGTCCCTCAAAATTGGAAAAATGTCCCAAACCTCGAGGGACCTTGAAAAATAGGGTCACTCACAGTCTCAATTCGATGCTCTAACCTCTAATACATCTTTAGGACCTTCTGGAAGCTTTAATGCATGAAAATGTGCACCTCAAGGGCTCCGGTAGGTCCTAGACTGTGCTGTGGGTGCTTCCTAAGCATGTGGGTCCAATGACCCACGAGAGTGGGTTAAGGACCCATGCGCATGGGTTAGGACCAATGTTCGTGGTTCCATTTCAGACCCACGGACTAAGAGCCTATAAAAGGCCCTTCTTTTGTCATTTTCTTCATTTTTTCAACTTTCTCTTATTTCTCCTCTCCTTAGATTCTCTGAGCCTTAGGTTTTCGTCACTTCGATACCCATATAAGGAGGAAAAGGCGATTTCATTGACATCCTCGATCTGGAGATTCCCTTGCAAGATCTTAATCCAGGAGCTAATCAGGTAGGTCAGGTAGCAGGTGGTGCTACGCATCAGAAGCAGTGCTTACTCATCGCAAGAGGCATAGGTGACGAGGGGGCAGTTGTTAGTGATATACACTAGGTAAATCATGTATAACTATGTTTTGACTTTATCATTTTATTAATAAAGAGGCATTTTCATTATCATTGTATGTTATGATAATGACTTGAATAGTGAATTCTTTCTAAGGTCATCAAGTATGTGACTTTTTAATAAAACTCTTAGATAAAATATGAGTTCTATTCAAATTATCCCTAGTCATAATAATGAATTAAGACTAGTATGATGTTAACTAATGATTATGTTTTACTAATCATGAATATGAGATATTCAGCCAAATCATAGTCACTTATTCGAGAAATGGTGCACTGGATTGACCCGCTATGAGAATACTACATAGATAATTGTCATAAGTAATTCTCATCATAGTAATATTGATTCGACCCTCTAACCTTGAAATCACCATGGATTTCTACAAAACTATTTTGGATTTTAACATAATATAACATTGTCTTTAACAGGATAATGAAATAGATTGTTGTTGGATATAAAATGAGTCATGTGAGGGATATGAGTGAATGAGAAGGAATTTGTCCCTTTTTTAATCTGAGTAAGATATCTATAGGCTTCTTGATAAGATATATTGAACAAAATGCATAGCCATGCTAAAGTAAATTGATAAAGAGTTATAATTCTTAGTCTACTTTGAATCAATAAATACTATGATTGAATTGTTTAAGGATGATAAAAACTATGCCTTATATTCAATAAAAATATCGTGTGACAAAAAGATTACAATATTCACTGTAAATTAGGTTATGTCGAATTATCGGCCTTCACATGACTTTGGTAGTCATAATGTCTTGCTAGAGGCCACTTATGACTTGTAGGCCTAAATAGGAATTTTAGGCCCATTGCCAACGTCATGTGAACCGACTAGGTCACACACTTACAACAGGCCCAAAACACACACCTTGGTAGAGAGGTGGTTAGATTGCACGCACACCTTCCACTTCTAGTTCTGGGAGATGACAATCATGCCCCTTGACTTTGCTGCTATTACGGGGTTTTTTTTTGCTGGCCAGTAGATCCCTTTTGACATCCCAAAGGATCCTACAGGGTTGTGCCGTTATCTATTAGGTTGCGGTCCCTAATTCAGGGTTGGTCAGGGTAGCCTGATTTTATATGACTGGCTCTGGTAGGCTATGGGAGATGGTGATAATGCTATCTAGAGATGATCCCGGTGCTTTTTCTTCTACTTGATGAGCATGATGTTGTTCCCCAATGTGAACAACATTAGTGGCTCTTGGTTGCTTCCTCTACTATGGGACCATAATGCCTTGCGGGATTACAAGTGGGGTTCTACCACCTACGACTATCTCCTCCATGGCCTGGATGAAACATGCAAAGATAGCTCTCGAATCTGATATGAGTTGTTTCAAACACTTTGCCATTTTTTCCCTTTTTAGTGGGGTATTATATTCCTGACACATTCTCTTTTGCAAATTTAGGCCTTTGAGTTTCGTGTCCTGACTCCTCCTACCACACCTAGGATGCATGAGGGGTTCTCATTTCCTTATCTGGACTACTCAGAGTTGGAAGGTCTTTCTACAATCCTTGGAGGAAATCCGTGCTGCTCTCACGGAGTTAATGTTTAACTAGGTTAGTTATCTTTTCTTGCTTTTCTTGATCTAAATTTTGTGTTTTATTTCTAACAGTTATTTTTGCCCCTGGTGAAGCAAAAAAATGGTTAAGGACTGTAGAGAAAGCTTTTACTACATTGTAATAAAGTGATGAAGAGAAGGTTCACAATGCATATTGCTTGTTATTTAATAAAGCTGATGACTGGTTAACACAAATTAAGAATTTATTCGATGGAGTGTTAACTTGGCAAATTTTCAAAGAAGAGTACAATAAAGAATATTTGACTGAGAATTATAAAAAAGATAAAGTAGCATCATTTATCACCTTAAAGTAAGAAAAAATGACTATAAGATAATTTATTGATAAATTTGAGGATATATACAAGTATGCAAAGAACATTTACTCAATTAAGGAGGAGAAGAGTGAAAAGTTTTGTGATGGCTTACATGTATCCTTAAAAGGGAAATTGAATTTGTATATTGGAAAGAATTTTAGACCAAGAGAGGTTAGATAAGGAATTGGAAGAAGTAACTCGATCAAAGTTCAGACAAAAATTATGATCAAGCAAGCATTCTTGGAAGGAGAATAAGAAAATGAAATTTACATTTGGTTTGGAAGGAAATAATAGAAGTGATGGAAGTAGTAAACCTCAAGAAAGTCAAGCATTGATAAGGCAACTGATGACACTACCAAAGCAAGTGGAAGGTAGAATGATAAATACAAGAAAAACTACATCGTGGTGCGATGAGTGTCAAAGTAACCATAAGGGATATTCTAGTAAATACATAAGAGTACGGTCTTATCACTACAAGGATTGAAGTCTTGCATGCTCAAGGAAGGACTAAAGCATGATTTGAAGGCTTATAGGGGATTTCTTAAAGCTTTATAATTGGTTAAATCAAAGACATTTTAAGTTGTCTTCAAGGAAAAATTAATTAAGAGCAAGTGAAAGAAGTCATCAAGGAAAGCAATCAGATAACAAGGAGCTTGAGGGAGACATTAGAAGTTAAAATTTGATTTACGTCGCATAGGTAATTATTTTAGTAATTAAAGTCATGTTTTAAGTAGTTGCATGTGAAATTTGATGGTGATTTGAGCCTGAAATAGGTAAGGGATGAGTTTGGACCAAACTAGTTATCAAACTAAAATTTTGAAATTGATTCCCTAGATTTTATAGCTTCTATATTTCTTCTATATCTTGAGCTAAAAAAATCCAATTTTGATGTGGTTTGATTCTTTGAAACTTTAATGAGTATCTACAACTCTTAAGTTTTAAGGTTGAGTTGATTCTACCTTTGTGTTGGTTTAATTAGAGAAAATACATTAATTGCTTGTTTTATCAAGATCTGTTGAGCTAGTGTCGATCCACCATTTATAACTCAAATTGTAGTCACCAAATTAAGGCAAAATTTTGAATGTACATGATAGACATATAAATCTAAGACTATATAAAATTTTAGCTTCAAATTCCTTTCTAAAATTCTAAGGAGTTTTTCAAAGGCAGACGTGTCAATCTGCCATGACAGAGATTGAGTTTTTGTTGAGCAAATAGTGGCGTTAGGCTATGGAATTTTGATGGCATATTAATGGATTAATGATGATTATATCCAAATGTTAACATACTAAAATTTAGGTTAATTATGGGTCTTTGATAGGCATGAAATTTAAATGGATGGCATACACCCAAGCATGGACATGCATGTATATTAAGTAGGATTTTTTTTTGAAATGAATAGTAAAATGGTTGTTGTTGTATATGATTGTTAAGGAAAATACAAAGCTCTACAAGGAGGCAAAAAATTGTAGTTGACCAAAGCAAGGAAATTTCTAATAAACTAGTGAGTGAACTTGCTACCTTTATTCCTCTTATTGACCAAGTTTTTATTGTGAATGGGCTTGTTTTTGAATTTGCTTAGTTTGGCCAAACTCTATCGGGAATTTCCATCCGTGTTAATTTATGATTGAATCATGATTTTTGGACCCAATTGTCAAATTAAAATCCTTAATGAGTTAAATGAGTACAGTGGTAAAAACAGGCATTATTAATTTAATGACAAGAATCAATATATTATATATATATTTTTAAAGGTGTTTATTATTTATTTATATATATTTTAATGCAGAAAGAGTATTTGTATTATATAAGAAAAGCATACGATACATCGAAACAAAAAGTAAAATACAAATAATAAATTTAATGTATACTTTTACT
>CATIWM010334999.1:0-11204 GCA_949671775.1 Mallotus repandus | reverse complement strand
TCAATTTAGTCCACAAAAAAAATGTAATCAAGCCTTAGAATCCGAAATTCAAATATTAGAGACTCATTTGCTACGAGTTTTCATCATCGGAGTCCTCTTTCGCATCCATACTCTAATTATCCCGAAATTGGGTGCTTACACTAAAAGCTCGGCTTGTTTATGAGCTTGTGAACAACTAAAAAAAATTAAAAAAAAAATAATCTTATAAAATAATTGAAATTCTACTCGTTCAATACACAACCAAATATATTTAAAGAAAATGTTCATCCAAATTAGCAAACATACAAATAAATTAAAAAAAATAAGACAATAAAAGTTCAATTTAGCTTTGATTCAAGTTCAAGAGTTCAAAATATCGATCATTTCATTTGTAGGGAAAATTTATTGAGTTTGTGCAACAAGTCTCCATGATGCTAAACCTGTTTCAATGGAAATCTAGTTCAGAGAAATAGAAAGTTTCATATTGATTTCCACAACTAATACAACTGCTACTCAGTAATCTGTTAGCATGTAAAGTAGAGCCAGCACCATGACCAACTTCAATAGATTGGCAATCCAGAAATTTTCCATGTAACAAATAAAATCCCATGATTCGAGCACACAACATTGTCATAAAATTTCTGATGGAAACTAGTTTTTTTTTTCCCATAAATTCTACTATCTACCATTAGTTACCAAAAGTGATTTTTGTACTATCAATACATGCATTGAAGAAAAATAAAAAAGAAATAAACAACCCCACCCAACAAGTAATGAATTAAATGGACATAGCTTAGTAGCACAATTTAAATGGAGGATGTGTTATTAAGCTAAATGTAGTTACACAAACAACATAAGAGTAATCAACCTAAGAAAATAACCACAAAATAGTAAAGCCCTGCTAAGTTTAGCAGCAAAGGATATCTTACCTTGCTTTTGGTGTCTGCATTTTTCTTTTCTATTCTTGAGTGAAAGAGATAAAGGAGTAAATTAGCGACGTCCTTATTGAAACCTCCACCTAACCCACACCACTTGCAATAGTTGAGAGAATTTTTTTTAAGTTTGGAGGAATTAAAAAACTGAAACAATTATATATGTATGTTAAAGAAAAAATATGCATAGCTAAAAAAGGATAGCCACCTCTAATTTGTTTGCACATACCATAACAAACCAGCAAGCAAATAAACAAACAACACAATCCCTTCAATTACTGTGTATGTGCTTAATTTAAAAGATTATTTTTTGGTTTCTATGCATAAGTAATGCTTTCCACCCAACACCCTCAGTGAATAGATGTGTAAAATTTTGCAAAACAAATAACAAAATGCAAGAACACATTATAGAACAAAAGGCACTATCCTGAATGAAGACCATAGTGAGAAGGACGAGCTTTAGATTGAAATGTCTCCTTTGAACGAGCTTGAGCTTAGTGCATATTGACAGAAGATAGTAGATGGCAGCAACAAAAGATAATGGATGATGATGATGCTGATGACGATGGCAGTAGACAGAGCACGACTGGTAAAGAGTGAGGAAGGATGGCGGGGTGAGGAAGGACAATGATTCAAGCAGAATTGAATCTTCAAGAAGAGGGAGAAAATAAGAAGGAAAACTGGCAGAGAAGAATTAATTCATTGATATCAAAAGCATAAGCATCAACAAGCCAAGAATGCCCGATATATAACCATTACAATATTAGTTTGTTACTGCCAGCTTGTACAATAATGACAAAAAGAAAGTGACAGTTGCAAAATAGAAAAATAACAGTGAATATTAAAAAGACACGTTGCTCTAACTATAACTACAATGGCTAAGAATTTTACTCATAACAGTGTCTCCCTCTTTAAAAAACCTTGTCTACAAGGTTTATATCTGGAAATCATTTTTGGATGTCAAACAAAAATTCCCAGGTGGCATCTTCACTAGGTAAGTTGGACCATTGAACAAGAACCTTAGTTGCAGCTTGATTACCTCTCTTAACCAATTTTTTTATCCAAGATAGCTACTAGTACGAGAGGAGTACCAATAGAAATAGGTTACTCAGATGAGGCAATGGCAGTGGGAGGGGTTGATTTCTTCAACTGTGAAACATGAAACATAGGGTGAATATCAACTGTGGAAGGCAATCTCAATTTGTAAGCTGTTGCTCCCACTTTGTCCTCAACATAGTAAAGTCCATAATAGAGAGAAGAAAGTTTGAAGTTCTTCCTCTGAACCGCACTGTTCTACTTGTATGATTGGAGTTTAAAGTAGACCTAATCACCCATTTAGAACTCTCTCTCAGTTCTATGCTGATCAGCTTATTATTTCATATGATGTTGGGCCCTAGACAAATGGTACTTCAGTATCTGTAATGCCAACTCTCTGTCTTGAAGAAACTAGTCCACAATAATAATTTTTGAATCTCCCGGATAGTAAGGAATATGAATTGGAGGTGGTGTCCCATAAATAATCTTAAAAGGAGTGCTTTGTATAGCTGAATGAAAATTGGTGTTGTACCACTATTTAGCCAATGACAACAATCTACACCATTATTGAGAATTTTCCTAAGTCATGCACCTGAGATATGTCTCCAAACATCTATTGACCATTTCTGTCTAGCCATCAATTTAGGGATGGTAAGTAGTTGATCTCAGTAACTCCACTCCTTGTAATTTGAAGAGTTCCTCCTAAAAAGAGCTGATAAAGGTAGGATCCTTATCATTGACAATTAAAGACGGAGTACTATGGAGTTTAAATACATCAGAAAGGAAGAGCTGGACTACTGTTGCTTTTATATATGGATGACTCAATGCAAGAAAATGAGCATGTTTGCTCAACCTATCCACCACAATAAGAATCACATTCTTACCTTGAGATTTTGGTAGGCCTTTGATGAAGTCCATACTAATATCAGTCTAGATTCCCTCTGGAATTGATAGAGGTTGCAGTAATCCCAGAGTACTAACATTCTCGGGTTTGCAGGTTTGACAAGTTAGACAACCTCTAAAAAAATGCCTAACATCGCCTTCCAATCCTTTCCAATAAAAAACCAATTTGATCTTTTTGACAGTTGTTTGTACCCAAGAATGACCTCCCATAGATGAGTTATGCATCAATTATAGAATTTTAGTCTTCAACTGAACATTATTGCCTACTACCAACCTGCCTTTTCTTCTCAAAATGCCATCAATCTAAGTATATGAACCTGATTGAGCTGATCCTTGCTGTAAATTATGGATAAGAGTTTGAATAGTAAGATCTTGCTGCCAACTAGCCTCGATTTCAGGTAGCAAAGAACACACTGGAGAAGATAATGTAATGGTTGCCAATTCTAAAGAGGGCATCTGCGATAGTATTCTCACTCCCTTTCTCATAAATAATCTCAATGTCATACCCAAACAGCTTGGGAATATACTTTTGCTGTTGTGTGGTAGTGATTATTTGTTCGAGCAAAAATTTGAGGCTATGGTGATAAGTTTTGATGAGGAAATGTCGATGAGTAATGTAATGATCCCATTTCTTGACTACATGAACAACATCAAGTAATTCTTTTTCGTACACAGATAATGAAAGGTGTTTTGGAGCCAATGCCTTACTAATGTAGGCTATGGGGTGGTAGTCCTACATTAAAATTTCTCCAATACATTAATTACAAGCATCTGTCTCTATGGTGAATACCTTATCAGGATCTGGTAGAGCTAGGATAGGAGCTATGATCAATGCATTCTCCAGGGTCAAGAAGGCTGTTTCAGCTACTGAAGTCCAATGAAAGTTATCCTTCTTAAGTAGCTCGATGAGAGGTTTACTTAGAATGCCATAACCTCTTATAAATCTTCTATAATAGCCAGATAAGCCTAAGAATCCTCTTAGTTGTTTGAGATTCTTAAGAGTTGGCCAGTTAGCTACAACCTCCACTTTCTTTGGATCAGTTGCAAACTCCCTCTTTGCTAATGATGTGCCCAAGGTACTCGATAGTAGGTTTGCCAAATGAACATTTACTCAGTTTTGCATATAATTGATGTTCCTATAATTTCTAAAATACCAGCTTCAAATGTTCTAAATGAGCTTGCAAGTCCTCATTGTAGATGAGAATGTCATAAAAAAATAAGTACACATTTCCTTAAAAATGGCCTAAAGATCTCATTTATGAGACTTTGAAATGTAGAGGGTGCATTAGTAAGCCTAAAGGGCATTACTACAAATTCATAGTGGCCATCATGAGATCAAAAAGCTATTTTAGAAATGTCTTCATGGTGCATTTTGATATGGTGGTAACCAAATCTAAGATTTATTTTGAAAAAAATCATAGCACCATGCAACTCATCCAATAACTCCTCAATAATAGAAATAGGATACCTATCCTTGATAGTCAATTTGTTCAACTCCTGATAGTCAATATACATACGCCAACTGTTGTCTTTCTTCTTTACTAACATCATTGGAGAAGAGAACGGGCTAGTACTAGGTTGGACAATCCCATTCTTTAATAATTCTTGGGTCATTTTTTTAATTATTATTTTTTGTAATGGGGAGTGTCTATAAGGTCTAATATTCACTGGCCTAGCCCCTTCTAATAAAGGTATTTTATGATCATGAAATCTATGAGGTGGCAAGGACTTTGGCTCTTCAAGTAAAAAACCATGCTCAGATAAAAGTTGAGTAAGTTTAGGACGTGTTACCCCCGCCTTTTATTTGTGCACATTAGGATCATAATCAGATACTTCTGGTTTACATGAATAGCATAGGTAAGTGGTGGGTTATGTTGCAACAGTTTATGCATATGATTTTCTAGAATGATCTTCATAAAGGTGGAATTAACTCCCTAAAGTTGATGGAGTCTGCCTCCTATTTCAAAGTCATGCTGAGTTTCTTAAAATTCCAAGTGACGTCCCCAAGTGTGGTTAACCACTGAACTCTTAAGACCATCTCACAACCTCCTAATGGCATGACTAAGAAGTCAGCAACAAAATGACAACCCTTCATTTCCCAATTAAACATCCTGCAAGTATAAGCACATTTCATGACTAGACCATTAGGAACAGTTATATCCACAGGAGAGATAGATTGCAGTTTACATCCCAATCCTTTGGTAGTCACCAAATCCAAGAAGTTGTGTGTACTACCGAAGTCAATGAGTAAGTGAATTGGCTTCTTCTTGTAATTACCAATTACTCTCATAGTTTGATAAGCTCCCTCTATGAACCCTTGTATAGCATGTAGGGAAATTATTGTAGGAATTTCCTGAGTTTCATTTTCATTCCAGGATAGCAACTCCTTAGGTTGGTCTATGGCTTCTTCTAGAATCTCATGTACAACTACCATATGTAGTTGTTTCTTCTTGCACTGGTGTCTTGGAATAAACCTTTTATCACACCAGAAGCATAAATTCTTAGTCCTCTTGTCATTCAATTCTTCATCAGTCAGCCTTATAGTTTTGAATGGTTGGGTTGCTTTAGTGTTTTGTGAAAATTTAGAGTTGTTAAATGGGTAAGTTTGTTTTGGTAAGGTGCTAGGTCTAGGTAAAAGAAGGGGTTTTGAACTAGGCACAGTGCTAGCTTTAGCAATATGGGTTTATGGTTGAGGTACAAGTGCTGTTTGGCTAGGCGAAAATCGATTAGAATAAGTCTTTTGGGTTTTAGCAGATGCAATGTATGATTCTTGCATGTGGACTAATGCATAAGCCTGCTATAAGCTCCTTGGTGCAAACATTCTGACAAGAATTTTAATTTCATCTATGAGACCACTCAAAAAACAACTCAATGAATATTCCTTAGTCAAATTCACCTTATGCGAGAGTATGTCAAATTCTTCTAAATACTCTTGCAAAGTTCCAGATTGAATTAAGCTCTTTAAATTTGCCATTAGGTCTTCATATATCTGCTCTCCAAATCTCCCTTTAAGAGCTGTTGCATATTCTTGCCATGGTGGTTTATCATCTCCATTCCGATTCTTAATGAATGACTAATGCCACTGTAAAGCCCTTCCCTCCAAGTGAATAGCAACTAGCTTAACTCTGGCATGAACATGTGTAAAATCAATTTGGAAGAATCTGTCACATTTGAAAAGCCATCCTTCTAGATCATTTCCATTAAATTTTAGGAACTCAACTGTAGTGAATCGTGTGGCTAATTGGTAAGAGTCAAAGGTGGGTGTTTGAGAGTTGGTTATTTAATGAGATTGATTGGTTAAATCGATGAAAGAAGCTACTACTGGATGGGTTGGTATTTGGTTAACTGGGTTTTGGGTGGCTGGAATTTGAAGAGCTGGGTTTTAGGTTGGAGGTTTTAGAATAGCTGGGTTTTAGGTGGGAGGTTTTGGAACAACTGGGTTTTGGGTGTTGTTAATCGGGGAAGTTGAAGTAGAGTAAATTGGAGATGAAGGGACAATTGCAGAAATAAGGTGTTTAAGCTCATTAAATATACCAGTAAACATTTCTTCTTATTTCTTATTAATCTGATCTTGTTTTTTTTTTGTTATTTTCCTAGATGATTCCTTTCACAACATTCTTGATAGCATCTTCCATCTTTTTCTATTCTTGCAATCTGGTGTTTTTAGCTACTGACATGATTTGGATTTTAGGGAGATAAATATTGGTTTAGTGCAAGGATCACTTCTCTTATACCAAATGATTCAAGCATAATTGAATCTTCAAGAAGAGAGAGAAAATAAGAAGGGAAACTGACAGAGAAGAATTAATTCATTGATATCAAAAGCATGAGCATTAACAAACCAAGAATGCCTAATATATGTTATAATATTAGTTTATTACTACCAGCTAATATAATAATGACAACAAGAAAGTGATAGTTGCAAAATAGAAAAATAATAGTGAATACTAAAAAGACACGTTGCTCTAGCTATAACTACAATGGCTAAGAATTTTGCTCATAACAAATGACTGGCTGGCTGGCTAGATGGCAATAAGATGAGGGGTGGGGGTAGAGGGTGTCGGCGTTGCTGAAATTGTTTCAAGAGAAGGAATTTAGTTTATTTCAATTGAAAATGAAGGAGATAGGTTATGAAGAGAAAGATTTTAAGTTAAGCCAAAAGGAAAAACTCATTTTTTGGTACTTTTGATGGTTTATTTCATTGAACCCTAAAGAGCCTTAAATAAATACATTTATTTGATACACATTAAACCCTTAAACATTTATTTGATACAACATCGAACCCTTAAATATTTGTTTGATATAACATCGAACCCTTAAACATTTATTTCATACAATATCGAACCCTTAAACATCAATTCTACTTTCCGTTTTTTATTAAAAAGGGTTCAATGTTGTATCAAATAAATGTTTAAGGTTTAAAACATAATAAATGTATAGGAGCTCAATGAAAAAGACTACAAAAGTTTGAGTCGCATAATAGGCTTTTCCTAAGCCTTAAAATTAGGCAGTTTTGTCGTTATGTTTTTATTAGTTCTATATTTATATTTATTTATAATATCAAAATTATATATTTTTATGATAAAATAATTTAAATTAAATTATAATTTAATAATTTATTTATTTAATAGTAATTTTAATCAATAATTTATTTATTTAATGTTAAATTAATACTATACAATAATATTAAATTATTTTATTATATTAAGATTACATAGTTTTAACTTAAGACCAACTATATAATTAGTGTTAAAAAAAGATCAACTATATAATTGAATAAGTGTATAATAAAATAAAATTATAATTTAGAATTTAAGATTCAATAATAATATTAATTGGTGTTATATTTATCTAATACTAAATTAAAATTATTTAATAACAAATTTCCTTGTAACATTGAAATCGTTTTATAACATTAAGATTAGGTTAAGTGAATAAGAATAAATGAGATAGGTCAAAGTGATGAGTGATGCTTGGTGAATTAGGTTAAATCAAAACTACTTAGTTTTGAGAAAATTATATAATTTTATGGTTATAGACAAATTATTTCTTTATGAGATATGTTAAGAGGGATTTTTATTGCATTAGGATAAATCAAAACTACGTTGTTTTGAGAAACCTACATAATTTTATAGTTATGGACAAACTATTTATTTATGACGTTAAAATTATATATTTTTGTGATGAGATAATTCAAATTAAATTGTAATTTATAATAACAATTATAATCAATGTTATATTTATTTAATATTACATTAATCTTATACAATACTACTAAATCATTTTATAACATTAAGATTAGGTTAAGTGAATGAGAATAAATGATATAAGTTAAAGTAAAGAGTGATATTTAGTGAATTAGTTAAATTAAAACTATGTAGTTTTGAGAAAATTATATAATTTGATGGTTATAGACAAATTATTTATTTATGAGATAGGTTAAGAGGGATTTTTGATGAATTAGGTTAAATCAAAACTACGTAGTTTTGAGTAAAACTACGTAATTTTATAGTTATGGACAAATTATTTAGTTATGATATTAAAATTATATATTTTTGTGATGAGATAATTCAAAATTTATAATAACAATTTTAATCAATGTTATATTTATTTAATACTACATTAATATTATACAATAATACTAAATCATTTTATAACATTAACATTATATATTTTATTTAATATTAATACTTAAGTTATATTATAATGCTTTCTATAGTTTTTTTAGAGTATTTACACTTTATTAATAACCACCTTAGACATAAAACACATTCTCATTTAAGGTGATAAAAATAAAAGTAATATAAAAGTAGCTAAAAACCAAAATTGCTTAAAAATTTTCCTTAAATTATACCTATTTAATACTAATATTTAAATTTATGAGATAGTAAACAAGCTTGTTCACGAGCTTATTTAACGAGTCTGTTCACGAGTTTGTTCATGAGCTTACTTCACAAGCTTATTCATGAGCTTATTTAACGAGCCTACTCACGAGTTTAAATGAGCCGAGTTTGAAGATGCTAAAGCTTGGCTCATTTATCTTACTAGCTTCAAAATTATGTTTGGGCTCAGCTCGTTTAACTTAATAAACATGCTCGAGCGAGCTTTTAACGAGCCGAATGCCAAGCAGCTCACGAGTGGCTCAGCTTGGTTACACCCTTACATCCACAATGTTTTACACTTTTGAAGATTGTAATATCCATACTATATCATCACTTTATTATTCTATTCTATTATACGTAAAATATAATAGCATAGATTTACTATCAAACTAGTCGTATGCACGCTTGTAAAATAAAATCATTAAATAAATAATTGAAATAGAATAATAACTAAATAAGTTAAAATAAAATATATCACACTAATTTTTTTCTTTAATTTTTGTTGCCATATTTTTTAGTTATAATAAGATTTGTTTTTAGAATTATTAGATCAGTAATGAAGTATGTATAATAGTGTTTTATTTTAAAAAATAATGCTTATAATTTTTTAATGGTTTGGAAAAAAAAATATTTTGAGTGATTTAAGATATAAAAATACATAAGAAATAAATACTTTTAGAATTTGAGTAATACTGAAATATTTATAATAGTGTTTTAGTTAAAAAATAATACTAGGTAATTATGGTAAATATTTTATTTTTAATAAAAAATTAAGACTGTTAATAGTTTGACATATTAGCTTACATAGTGAATACTCAAATATGAAGATGAACACTTGTCAATTTATTCTATTCTATTCTATTATACTTAAAATATAATAGCATAGATTTACTATTAAACTAGTAGTGAATCCGCACGCCTGTAAAATAAAATCATTAAATAAATAATTGGAATAGAATAATAACCAAATAAATTAAAATAAAATATATCACACTAATTTTATTTTCTTTAATTTTTGTTGCCTTAATTTTTTAGTTATAAAAAGATTTTTTTTAGAATTATTATATCAGTATTGAAGTATGTATAATAGTGTTTTAGTTTTAAGAAATAACACTAAGTAATTACTGTAATTTTTTAATGGTTTGGAAAAAAGTAATTTGAGTGATTTAAGATAGAAAAACACATAATAAATAAATATTTTTAGAATGTGAATACTATTGAAATATTTATAATAGTGTTTTAGTTAAAAAAAAATACTAAGTAACTATGGTAAATATTTTATTTTTAATAAAAAATTAGAACTTTTAATAGTTTGACACATTAACTTTTAAAGTAAATACTCAAATATGAAAATGGATACTTGTTAAATTTTTGGCTCAATGACTGTAGAGCTCAGGACTTAATAAATACTAGTTGTATATCTGCACGTTGCGCGGGCTACTTAATAATAAATTATTTATTTATATTTTAATATATTCTACTAGTAAAAATTTTAAATTATAGGATATATATAAATAATAAAATTGATTGAAAAATAGTATAATAAAATTTTTGGCATAAATAAATAGTATAGTAAATTTCTATTAATAGTATAACAAATAGTACAATAAATAGTATAGATGTTTACTCTGAAGTTTAGTGATGTTACACATAAAGTTTTAGGAGTGAATACAAAAATATAAAATTAGTTATAAAATTAATTTTTGTTACTATAATTTTTTAGTTATAAAAGATTAGTTTTAAAAATTATTAGATTAGTATTAGAGCATATATAGTAGTATTTTAGTTGAAAAAATTATACAAAATAATTATTATATTTTTAATTTTTTAAAAATAATTTTTTTAATGGTTTGAAAAAAATATTTGAGTGATTTAAGATAGAAAAATATGTAGTATATAAATATCTTTAGAATTGAGTAGTATTGAGATATGTATAATAGTATTTTAGTTAAAAAATAATACTAAAGAAATACGGTAAATATTTTATTTTTAATAAAAAATTAAGATTTCTAATAGTTTAACACATTAGTTTTTAGAGTGAATACTCAAATATGAAGATAGACACTTATCAAATTTTTTGCTTAATAACTTTAGAGCTCAACATTTAATATATACTAGTCGTGGACCTGCGCAATGCGTGGACTGTAAAATAAAATGATTAAATAAATAATTAAAATAAAATAATAACTAAATAAATTAAAATAAAATATATCACATTAATTTTAGTTATTTTCTGTAATTTTAATATTTTCTTTAATTTTTGTTGCCATAATTTTTTAGTTACAACAAAATTATTTTTAGAATTATTAGATTAATATTGAAGTATGTTTAATAATGTTTTAGTTAAAAAAAATAATATTAAGTGATTATTGTAATTTTTTCATTTTTTTAATGGTTTGGAAAAAATATTTTAAGTGATTTAAGGTTAAAAAATACGTAATATATAAATACTTTTAAAATTTAAGTAGTAATA
>CATIWM010334973.1:0-14884 GCA_949671775.1 Mallotus repandus | reverse complement strand
ACAGTGATAGATTTTTTTGGCGTTGATGGGTGATGTTGATGATAGGTGGTAATAGGTGCTTGTGGTGATGATGGCAATGGATGATAAAAGTGCAGGTGGTGGTGCCATTGGTGGAAGAAGTGGTGTTGACTGCTAGTGGTGGTAGTGGTGGTGGTGTTGCATGGTGGAGGAAGTGGTGATGTTGGATGGTACAGGTGGTTGTTAAGGTGTTTTTTTCAATTAAAATGATTTAATTTTAGAAAGAAATAGGGATTTTTTAAAGAAAACTATAGCTTTGTTGGAGAGGGGAAGGAGAGGTGTTCTGATGTGGCAAAATTTGTGGGTCCCACGAGTTCAACAAGGCAAATTTTTAACATCTGTTTGGACCTCCGTTTGGGTGAGGTCTAAATTGAGATGATTTTGTAAAAAAAAAAAAAGTTCCAAATGAAACAAAAAACAATATTAAGGTCCAGTCCAGACTTTGGTTAAAAGTTGAGGGTCCAATTTGGACCTTTAGCCCTATTAAATTATCACCTAACAATAATAACAATAATAATAGTGGTGGTGGGAGGTAAGAATATTAAATTCAAAAGAATGATTTTATTTATCCACGGTTATAGTCTAATTTTTAAATAATTTTACTTTTTAATTTGTATAAATTTAAAAAGTTAATTTACCTTGTTAGTATTGTCTTTGACACATCAACAAGTCGTGTCATTAACTATACATGTTAATTAAAAGTTGAATAAAATCAAAAAAATTAAAAAATTAACTATCTAAATTGATACAAATTAAAAATAAAATTATTTAAAAAATTGATCTATAATTGAAAATAAATGGGATCATATTCCCGTTTCAAAATTATGTATCATCTGAAAATCGAATCTCGAACTTCTTTTTTTTTTTTTTAACATGAGAATTTCGAACTTCTTATTTTACAAAATTTCAGCTTACACCAATTGAGCTCAATTTTGTTTGCCCATTCATATGTCTCGTCTCTGTTGTACTTGATTTCCCCTGGACATGACATAATTACAGACATATGATATAATACAGCTAAGGATGCTGCCCACAAAGAAAAAGACAAACAGAAAATAATTTAGGCTTCCCACGTGCGTGGCTATTTATTTTTTTCTCCAAATTATTAATATTTAAAAATTATTCAATTTTAATTAATTTAATTTAACTTAATTTAAATAAAATTACAAAAATAAAAAAATCTTTCGACAATTAAATTGGCTTACTAAATTTATTTTAGTAGTTTTATTAGTTTACTACTTTAATTTATAAATTAATTATTTTAATATATCAACGTACTAAAAACATTACTTACACTTTTGACCAGTCATCTCTTATGTGATGTAGTGGCATGTGCTTTGACAAAAAATTTAAGGTAAAAACCATTTTTAACCTTAGGATTATAATAATTTTTTCTATTGAACCCTTATTATTTTATTTTATTACATTGAGTCCATATGCTATTATTTATGTACATATTGGCCCTAATATTATTATTTATGTAGACATTGAGCTCATATACTATTATTTATGTAATACATTGAGCCCCTAAATTTTTTGCACATTTCTATGAAATTTATCAAATTGGAGCTCAATAGCTACCTAAATAATAGTATAGGTAATAAAATAATATGGACTCAATATAAAAAATTGCTATAGTTTAGGGATTTAAAAATAAATTTTACCAAAATTTAAATTATCAAATATCATCCTCTACCTTCCCCTCCTTCATACTAACCAGACTAAGACACTAACTATTTGTACTAATGTATAAAAAAGAAATCAAATACTTTTATATTAGGTTTTAGAATATATTATTTAAAACTTAAATAATATTTAAAAATAAATAAACTCTTTTTAAATAAATTGGGGTGTTTAAATGAATAATTTATGGTTAAAAGAACATTTTAATAAAAAATATTAAATTTAGAAAATTATTGATGCATTAAATTGCTAATTTATACTTAAAAATATTAGTCCAGTTGACGGATAAATTATATAAATGGTTACTAAATTTTAGTTAGTTTTTCAAAAAGGTCACTTAACTTCAATTTGTGACATTTTGATAATCAAACTTTGATTTTTGTTTTGAACGTAGTTTTTGTCTAAGATTTTAAGCCTTAAAGTTATATAATATTACCATTTTAGTCCAAAAAATTATTTTCTTGCAAATAAGTCTATAGGTTCTAAAGATAATAAATAAAATAAAAATATATATTTTTTGTTTTCTCCATGTCTTCCATTGTAAAGAGTCTTGTCTATTATTTGTGTTTATTTGACTGGTCTAATACTAGTAGTTTGAGAGTTTTAATATAAGAATTATTCAACGCAGGACATGAAAATGTTAGTATTCACTAATAATATCATAATCAATATTGTGACTGTGTTGAATACAATAGAAAATTGTGTATTATTACTATTATTATTATATTTTTTAGATTATTTTCTTGGTTTAGATTAAAATAATTTTTAGATAAATGGAAATCAAATAGAGAGTTCAGATTCCAATAATCCATCAGGATTACAACAAGAACATTTTTTAAAAAAATTTAACACGAACTGTACAATGTTTTTTTTATTAATAAACAGTCATTTAAAATTCAAATTATAAACTAAACTTATAACAAATTATAAATATTTAATTTTTTTATAAAATACGGTGATAATTGTTATATATTCTAGTGACAATAGTCAATTTAATTCTTACATTCTTTCTCCATATTCAAAAAAATTTCTAAAAATACTATGTTTTGCACAAAATTTTTTTTATTAAATTTTAATTTATTGTACAATTCGTATTAAATATTTTAATTTATTGTATCCAACAAAGTCACAGCATATTGATCATGATATTCTTGGTGAATATTAACTTCTTCCTATCTTGTGTTGAATAATTCTTGTCTTAAAACTCTCAAACTATTAGTATTAGACAAGTCAAATAAACACAAATAATCGATAAAACTCTCTACAATGGAAGACATGGAGAAAACTAAAATATATATTTTTATTTTATTTATTATCTTTACAATTTATGGACTTATTTGTAAGAAAATAATTTTTTGGATTAAAATGGTAATACTATATAACTTTAAGGTTTAAAATCTTAGACAAAGACTATATTCGAAATAAAAATTAAAATTTGGTGACCAAAATATCACAAATTGAAGTTAAATGACCTTTTTAAAAAACTAACTAGAATTTAGTAACCATTTGAATAATTAACCCTCCAGTTGATAGAAAAGTTGTGATTTTTTTTCCCATCAATCAATGTTTTGATTTTTTTTTTCCCATCAATTGCAGTTTAAATTTTTTCAAAAGTAATGTGTAAATTTGTTTCTATTAAAATCATTTGGAAAAAAAATTGATTTACCATATGATATAGTATAAAAATATCTTTCTCATATAAATTTAAAAGACATATATGGGTTATTCCAAATATAATGGAATGTGGGCATCATGTTGAACTAGTCTACCATAAGGACCACTTGCCAAATTAACAAAAAATCATATTCATAATTCAGAAATTGATGTTTTTGACTTCTTGTTATCCATTCCTTCTTTCTTTTTTCTTCTTTTGTCTTTCTTGAATGTGCATTAGATCCCATTATGCTCATACTATATTCCTGCCTTTTCCTGTTCCATATCATGTCATGTTGTTGGGATTTTTTATATAAAAAATTGATCTAAAATTAAAAAAAAATGAATTAACTTTTTAAGAGTTTTATTTGATGTATTTTTACGCTCTGCATATATTTAGATTTTATTTTATAAATAATTATGACAAAAATAAAAGTTGATAACATATAATAAATAAATTCATTTACTAGACAAATTAATACGATGTTTTTATTAAATTAAATTTTATAATGATGTGTGCAATATAAAAATCTATTTTTATTTTAATAGAAAAGATAGAATTGTATTTCTATATTTAAGCCTCCAAATTAATAAATTTAGATCATGAAAGTTTGTGAATTTTGAACATGTTTAGGAAAAATTACATTCAATGCTTAAGTGTGAATATATGAATATATTTTATATATATACAAGTACAATAATTGGTATTATATGTCTGAAAAAATAAAAATTTTCTTGTATGAAAGTGGTACCTTTTATTTTTTTAAAAATATTAAAAAAATAATTTGGTCGGCTTGACAAAACAAAGAAGGAAGTAAGCAGGAAGATGCACCACGGGAAATAACAATATACACAAAAAGTTAAACCACAAAGATGAAAGAATATCTTACCGCTGATAACTTTTTACACAATATAAAAGGTAATATATTTTTTTTGTTTTTTGTTTTATATAAACACACCAGAACTAATAAAAATTTGAATTTTTCTTTTCAAAATTTTAACAATAAAGGATTATTATAATAATTTAATATTATATTTTTTACTAATATACTATTATACATATCCTAATACTAACTCAATAATACTCAAATTCTAACTATATTTATACAGTGCATTTTTTTTTTTACTCAAATCACTGCATTTTTTTTGAAACCATTAAAAATTTTAATTTATATACAATGTATTAAAGATTTAGTATAATTATTTAGTATTATTTTTTAACTAAAATACTATTACACATATTCCAATACTAACATAATAATCCTCAAAATAAATCCTATTATAACTAAAAAATTATAGCAATAAAAAAATTTTAAAAAAATTATTGTGTTATATTTTATTTTTACTTTATTTAGTTATTATTCTATTAAAACTATTTATTTAGTTATTTTATTCGACAATCCGTGTATTGTGCAGTATATTATATTCAGCTCATTTATAATTTGTAAGATTGAAAAATTTTGTAATATATTGTATTAATATAGATTTAGTTGTTCACCAATAACTTTTAGTAGTTTCAAAATATAAAACTTTCATTTATTTATAAATTAATTTTATGTTTAAAATTATACTTAACACTCAACTTTATATATAGTTTAGAACTATAATTGTACAATTTAACATGTATATTATTTTCTTTTATAATCTTAGGATTAAATTAATAAAATACAATAATAAACTTAAACTAAAATTTTATAATGATGATGATGAAAAAAAATTTTATTTTAATTTTAGTTTCAAATATTTATGATTTTGGTTTTTATATATTATTATATTTTTATTACTTGATATTAAAATATAATATATTATCATCTTTAATATTAAAATTAAGGGAATGTAATAAAGTAATTAATTTTTAATTTAAATAAAATATTGTAACATTAAAGTAATAAAAATATAATAATTCTAAAAATAGCAATAAAATTATAATTATAAAATTATTAAAAACTAAAACTAAAATTTATTATTATTGCTGTTCTTGTTGTTAAATTTTAATTTTTAGTTTATCATTATATTTTTATTACTTTAATATTAAGCTATTAATATATCATTTCAATGTACATATTAAAATATACTTTTCTATTTTTAAATTATAATTGAATTTGAATGTCAATTATAATTTTAAAAAATAAAATTGATTTATATATGAATAAAATTTTTATATTTTAAAACTGATAAAATAATTGGTGTATTAACTATATCTATATTAATATAACATACTGTTAGAATTTTAAAATTTACAAGTTTTAAGTTAATTAAATATAATTCTAGAATAAAAAAATTTCCGTTGAAAATTCATTTATTAAAATAATCACTTATTAATTAACTATTTATAACATTAAGGAAATATTTGTAATTTATTAGGGATTTTTATTTATCTGTCAATAGTTAAGGAGCTGATTAAAATATTTAGGTGTAAGTTGACCTTTATTGTGAAGTTCAATGGCTAAATTAACCCTAAAAAGTCCAAATGATTAATTTGATCCTGGGTGAAAAGTTCAGGAGGCAAATTGACCCTTATTTTATTTTTTAACTTTTTCACTAAAAAAATCTTAAATTTTAATTATTTTGAAATTCACTTTTCAACTTTTAATTTTTTTTATTTTAAAAATTTTGTAATAGAGACTGAACAAAAATGCATGAAATAAAAACAAAAAAAAGGAGTTGATGTGCTAAAAGAATTAATAAAAATATAAAAAATATTATTTTTTAAAAAAAATATTAAGAAATAAAACATTTTTAAAAGTTTTATTATTGTTTATAATGATAGTTAAGAATGTTTATTTATATTTTTTATTTTTATTAATATTTATATATATAATAAATTGATTTACAATATATGATTTTTTTTCTTATTAGTTTTTTTAGTCAGCACATGAAAATTAAAATGTTATGTAAAATTTTAAAATAATTTCTGATTTTATTTCGAAAGTGGTAAGATTAAGAATTCAGAATATTTTTTTTTCAAGAAATTTAATCAATGTCAACTTCTTTTATAGGGATTTAAAAAGTAATTTTTGAACATACAATTAGATTTTTAAAATAAAATAAAAAATCTGATACAAGTTGTAAAATTAAAGAAACAAATTAAAATGATTTTAAAAGAATGATTCGAATGATAAATGATCAAAAATTTAGAATTGAATTTATCATTTTCTCTATTATTATGAATATAAATATGACTAGTTATTTAAAGCCTAATAAAAAAAAATATTAGTTTGCAAAAAAAATTTCAAAAAATAAAAAGAAAAAATTATTTGTTTTAAACATTAAACATTTATTTAATCGAAATATGAATTTTAAAAAACGGTCAATCTTATTTATTAAAAAAAAAAACATATGTGCTTAGGTACGATCGTGATGGTGTGAGTACGCTTTGGCATGAACCGGAGCTAATTCTTTTGAAATCCCACATCATTTGGTTGTGATTGAGTATGTGTATAAAAAAATATTTATGGATCTCACTCAATCCATCAATTGCCTAAGTGTTGATACATGAACGGTACATCTTATTTATTAAAAGTATATATATAAGTTTTAAAATGTATAAACTTCCTATTTTATCAATTCTAGAAATAACAAGTAACGCATAAACCATTAACATAGTAGGAAAGAGAAAAAAAAAAGTCATCAATCATGTTTTTTTCTTTTGGGTTGTCATTGTTAGCCAAACATTCGGCTCAATCCTGGCAGCCAGCAAGAGGTAGGGTAGCAGGAGCAAGTCGTTGCGCAATTTGGGCGAGTTGCGGGTTGCAACCTGGCTTCGGAGACCCAAGTGAGACCTGCAAAAGTCTCTGCTGAAAATTGACAAAAGGCCAAAAAAAAAAAAAAAAAAAAAAAAAGGTTAACAAATACAACTGGTCGCTCTATTCATATGCCTATTTTTTTAGTTTATTAACTATTATAATTATCACCTAACAACAATAACAATAATAGTAGTGGTGGTGGGAGATAAAAATATTAAATTCAAAAGCAAAAATAATCTCATTTATTTTCAACTATAAACTAATGTTTTAAATAATTTTATTTTTTAATTAATATCAATTTAAACAGTTAATTTATTTTATCAGCACTGTTTTTAATATATCAATAAGTCACGTCATCATACGTACCAATTAAAAATTAGATAAAATTAAAAAATTAAATATCTAAATTAATACAAATTAAAAATTAAATTTTTTTAAAAAATTAATCTATAATTGAAGATAAATGAAACCACATTCCCGATTCAAAAGTATGTATCATCTGAAAATCGAATCTCGAACCTCTTATTTTACAGAATCTCAGCTCACACCAATTGAGCTAAATTTTGTTTGCCCATTCATATGTCTCGTCTCTGTTCTACTTGATTTCCCCTGTTGAATTTAATTTCCCCTGGACATGGCATAATTACAGACATATGATATAATACAGCTAAGGATGCTGCCCACAAAGAAAAAGACAAACAGAAAATAATTTAGGCTTATTTATTTTTTTTCTCTAAATTATTGATTTTTAAAATTTATTAAATTTTCAATGACCTTCCTTAGTTTTCAATGCAATTGCTATTTCTAAAAAAAAATTATTAAATTTTTCTTTCAAAAAATTATTAAATTTTAAATAAAATTATAAAAACAACAAAAAAAATTTCACAATTAAATTGACTTACTAAATTTATTTTGCCTATTTTATTAGTTTACTCTTTTAATTTATAAATTAATTATTTTAACATATCAATTTACTAAAAATATTACTTATAAACACTTTTGAAGACCATCTCTTATTTGATGTAGTGGCATGTGCTTTGACAAGAAATTTAAATGATCAAATATCGATCCTTTACCTTCCCCTCCTCTATATTGATAAGGCTAACACACTAATCATTTGTACTAATGTATAAAAAAGAAATCAAATAGTTTTGTATTAGCTTTTAGAATATATTATTTAAAACTTAAATAATATTAAAAAAATTAATAAACTCTTTTTAAATAAGTTGGGGTGTTTAAATGAATAATTTATAGTTAAAAGAACATTTCAATAAAAAATATTAAATTTAGAAAATCATTGATGCATTAACTTGCTAATTTATACTTAAAAATATTAGTCCGGTTAATAGAAAAGTTGTGATTTTCTTCCGTCAATCAAAGTTTTGATTTTTTTTCCATCAATTGCAGTTTAAATTTTTTCAAAAAGTAATGTGTAAATTTGTTTCCATTAAAATCATTTGAAAAAAAAATTGATTTACCATTTGATATAGTATAAAAATATCCTTCTCGTATAAATTTAAAAGACATATATGGGTTATTCCAAATATAATGGAATGTGGGCATCAAGTTGAACTTGTCAACAATAAGGACCACTTGCCAAATTAACAAAAAAACATATTCATAATTCAGAAATTGATGTTTTTGACTTCTTGTTATCCACTCCTTTTTTTTCTTTTGTCTTTCTTGAATATGCATTAGATCCTATTATGCTCATACTATATTCCTGCCTTTTCCTATTCCATATCATGTCATGTTGTTAGGATTTTTATATAAAAATTGATCTAAAATAAAAATTTTGAATTAACTTTTTAAGAGTTTTAAATGATGTATTTTTACTCTCTGCATATATTTAAATTTTATTTTATAAATACTTATGACAAAAATAAAAGTAGATAACATATAATAAATAAATTCACTTACCAGTCAAATTAATACGATGTTTTTATTAAATTAAATTTTATAATGATGTGTGCAATATAAAAATCTATTTTTATTTTAATAAAAAAAGATAGAATTGTATTTCTGTATTTAACCCTCCAAATTAATAAATTTAGATCATGAAAGTTTGTGAATTTTGAACATGTTTAGGAAAAAACTTATATGTAGTTTAAAATTACATTCAATGGTTAAGTGAATATATGAATGTATTATATATATATATATATAAAAAAAATAATTGGTATTATATGGCTGAAAAAAATAAAACTTTTCTTGTGTGAAAGCCATACCTTTTATTTTTAAAAAAATATTAAAAAATAATTTGGTTAGCTTGACAAAACAAAGAAGGAAGTAAGCAGGAAGAAGCACCATAGGAAAGAAAAAATTACACAAATGGTTGTCGAACTTTTTAAATTTTGCTATTTTGATTTTTTTTTTTTTTTTATTTTGCAATTGAGTATTTGAACTCTCAAATTTTTTGTTAATCAAGTGGTTTTGACCCATTTTCTTTTCCTGAAAATATAGTCAACGAAATTGGGTCCCACTGGTCAATATGCACAGTGCCACGTCAGCTTTTCTCTTGGGTGAATGCATTGTCTTAATATGAAAAGACACATATAGCCTTATTTTTACCTTTTAACCTAAACCCAATTAACCCTGCACCCAAATAAAGAAAAAAATTGAAACTTTGAGCTAAACGAAGAAATTACAAAGACAGCTGCAATCGATCATACTGAGCTGCATTGGAGCATAGTGAGCTGGATTCATGAAAAATTGAAGACTTGCTCAATGGAGAAATCAAAGAGGTAAGAAATTTTACTATCAATGGTGGAAAATTGTGTAATTTTTTGCTTGTTTGTTGAAAAGAATGAATAATCTTGAACATGCAATATCAATCTTGGAAGTCCATAGCTTATAATGTGGCTTTTTTTTTTTCTTTATTCATTGTGTTAATATTCAATGTAACTCGGTGTTGGGTTTACATGAAATGTAACATAGTTGGGTAGCTTTGTGCATGCTAGTAACTTTTTATTTTGTTCTCTGTTAAACAGCAGTAACGGGCATGTTGTTCTTATATTATATGGGGGTGTCTTTAAGAGTGATGGTAATAATGGTGAGAAAAGATACATAGGAAGCAAGAAGGTCCATTGTAATGTGAATATTGACATAATGTCTTCATTTGAAGCTGTACTGGATGACATAAAAAGCTTATTAAGGGACAAGATAGGGAATAAGGAGGTTTGTAAGGTCTACTTTAGGAAACCCAATGTTCCTTTAGCACATGGGTTACTACTATTTCATGAGGGATCCTTAAACAGCTTTATAGAGATTCTAAAAAAAATTATAGAATATAATTATATATGGAGCATAATGTCTCTGATAGGGATATAACGATGGAAAATGGGTTTGGCAGTAGCTCTAATGGTGCAGAGCTTGGTGGGTGTGAGGGTGCAAAGCTTGGTGGGTGCAATGGTGCAAATGCTACTGAGCAAGAGGACATTGTTGTAGGTGAGGTGACAGGGATAGTAAATGAAGAATTAAATGAGGGAAGGAGTATTGAACATGTTACACAACCATCATTAAATGAAAAAATAAATGCCATTCTTGGATTTGTTCAGGAAGTGCATATAAAAGAATTCTTGGGAGATAATGTGCTCAGCCGAATAAGAGATGAAGCGCTAAGGGGTGAGAAGACTAGAGGTGATGAGCCAACTGATTTAACGAACTCAAGAACTGGTACAGGATGTTAAGGAAATGTTAATGAAGCTGTGAATGAAGATGAGGACTTAAATAAAGT
Source organism: Mallotus repandus (assembly GCA_949671775.1). Taxonomy (NCBI): domain Eukaryota; kingdom Viridiplantae; phylum Streptophyta; class Magnoliopsida; order Malpighiales; family Euphorbiaceae; genus Mallotus; species Mallotus repandus. The sequence goes on along the minus strand of CATIWM010334973.1, from coordinate 4,048 downwards.
TAATGATATTGAGGATGGAGATTTGCTTATCGACAGTGAGTGGTTGTCTGACCAAGATGATGAGGAATTATAATAAGCAAGGCAAGCTTTGAGATAGTCAAATCGACAATAAAGAGATATGGTTGATAGTGAAGGAAATGGCACCCAAGCATACTATAGTCAAGCAAATGGCAGTAAAGCATTTAGGAGTCAAGGTAGAGCTCACTCAGTTGTAGATGAACAGATCCAGAGTGAACAAGTAGTTGCTACAATTGTTGAAAATGTTTGAAGAAGTTTTTCAAATTGGGGAACTGAAGCTGATGATGCCCATTTATATTCAGATGAAGAGTTTATGTCAGATGATGAGTGGATTTGTTTAAGCACAGATTATGATGGGGATGATCATGCTATGAGGATTAAAAGCAGATTCCTGCTTATGATCCTAATGCAGAAAAAATTAGACTATCTTTGGGCATGAAATTTAGAGGCACCAAAGAGTTCAAGGAAGTTATTATAAGGTATTCTATCAAAGAATTGCATGCTTTGCAATTTGTGTGGAATACAAATTTTAAGATTAAAGTGAGATGTGTAAAGAAGACATGTCCATGGGTTGTATTTGCTTCTTATGACAGTGTAACTCCTCTTTTCCAAATCAAGACCTACTTTAAAGAACATAACTGCCCAACTACAAACAAGAATAAGAGGGTGACAATAAAGTGGCTAACTGCAAATTATTTGTATAAATACAAGTGTATTCATGCAATGAAGTTGATAGATCTAAAGGAATTGGTGAAAACAGATTTAAAAGTTGACCTCACATTGACACAGTTACGAAGGGCTAAGTTGTTAACTTTGGCCAAACTACAAGGAGACTTGCAAGAGGAGTATGGCTTGCTTTGGGACTACTTAGGCAAAATAGAGAGGCTTAACCTAGGCAATTCCAAAGAATTGAAGGTGCAAAAATCAATTTCCTTATTTTGAAAGGCTTTATATAAGTTTTGACTGCTTAAAGAAGGGCTTTTTAGGAGGGTGTCGAAGGATACTTGGGTTGGACGGTTGCTTTCTCAAAGGCACCATCAAAGGGGAAGTTCTTGCTGCTGTTGGAAAGGACAGGAACAACCAAATGTTCCCTGTTACCTGGTCTATAGTGACATGTGAAAATAGAGTTATATGGAATTGGTTCATACAGTTGTTAGCAAAAGACCTAGACATGAAGGATAGCACAGGTTGGACCATTATTACAGAAGGTAATATTTTTAATTTCTTTTTATGTTATTATCATTTTGGTTGTTGTTTGTGCTTTTTTGGTTAAGTTTGAAGTATTCTCATTTGGCTTAAACTACATGCTGCTATGAAATGGTTAAATTTCTGTTTAGATATTTTGTAAAACTTTGTTTGGTTCTTGTTTTAGTTGATAGTGCTTTATGAACATATGCAGTTAGTATTTTATAGTTAAATATCCTTATTGTTTTACATGTTTGTTAGCTATCATTTATGAATTTGTTTTTACATTATGCAGGCTCGTGGTGGCAAGGGAAAAGATAAGCATGGTGTTGGCTTTAATTTAGACAATATTACACAGGTATGGTTAGACTAGGCAAGCTAATTAAAGTTTTTGATGCTGTAGCATTTTATGTTAGCTTCATTTACATGTGACAGTTAACTAAATTTAGGGCGTATATGTTTTGTTAAATTTATGTAGCCTAGCGGTGGAAATGGAAAAGAGAAGGAGTATATTGAACAAAATTCAGAGAATGTTGAATAGGTACATTTAGTTCTTGAACAATCTTGAACATGATTGATTAGAATTTGTTAATAATATCATGTTAAATTTATATTTCACTATATTAATGTTTGTTTACAAAATGAAGGGACAAATTGGACTCGAAGGAATGCCATCGATGGTCTTTGGTACCTCAGATTTGGACATTTATCCAAATAAACATTGTGATATTAGTTATAGTAGGAAGAGGACTCCAAGCTATGATGTTGCACCGCAACCAGGTGGCTTACGGGCTTGGAAGCCATCTCGTCCACCAATTGGTTTTGCAACACAACCCCCAGCTGGTTGTGGGGTATACACTGACTTGCATACTTCATCATTTATGTTTGATGTAGTTGACATGCTATTTGTTGTTCATCAATTATGCTTGATGTTCATGTAGCATGCTTTATTTGATTTGTTGCTCATTTCATTGGTTTTGTGGTTTGGCTGGTGTATATTTTGCAGCCTCAAAGGGAAACTGAAAGAATTGTTCACTTCGGTGGAAGGTGAAGGTTAGGTAATGAGCCTGAACCAACCTTTATGATAGAAAAAGTGGAAGGATTTAAAAACTACAGGTTTTTTATACATTATATTTTAATTTCTTGTATTCACAATAATCACTTGGAAACCTACTAATACTTCACTACCAATTTCTTGTTTATTCAGGCTAAAGCTGTTGCAAAGTCATCAAAGAGAAAAGTTAATGGTACAAGTAAAGATTCTAAAGGCAAAGGAAAGCTTCAAAAATAGCAATAGATTGTGACAGTCATAGATTCAATAAAAGTTGTCTTTAAGGAATGAATTTCAGACTTCAAGGACATATGCTGCATTTTTTTGTATTGCTTTTGGATTATCATGAAAATTTATGAACATAATGTTCATGTGAAAGCATGTATGAACATAAATTATGCTTAGGAACATGTTTGTAATGCTTAGGAACATGGCATTACTATTTTGTGGATGCTATGTATGGGTAAGCAGCTAAAATGTCGTTGATGGAATCAAGTGACCTTGTGCTGTGAAATATTGCTTTCATATATACTTTAGTATTTGGTTTCAACAGTATTGATCAAATCTGTTCTTAGCCTCTTAATATTTTTTTGCATCGCTTATTCACCAAAAATCAATTCAGTTTTTATGATAGTGTAAATTAGGCACCAAAACACAATTCTGTAGACACTAAATGACTGAGTACCATTAACTACATTTCATAACCCCAAAATACAAAAGTTACATCTCCATGTTAAACCTAAAATACATAAACCTCAACTAAAGAGTTCAAACAACATTTGGGCAATTTTTCCCTAAACATTACATTACACTGACTTCACATTATATTAATTCTTGAACATTACCACAATCACCAAAAAAATCACTACAACCCACAAATGCTTTTCCCTAACTTTTCTCCTTTGCAGCTCGTCTTCTAACATTGCTTTGCTACTCAAAAGACCAGAAATAATTCTTCCTGACCTCTCACATAATGCTTCCTCAATCCATTCAAATGTTCTGTTATAGTGGGGATTTTCACAAGACCAAAATCGCCTACCTGGATTAGATCGAGTCCAAGAAATCCTCACAATGCACCGGTCACCACATGGACATCTTCCATTTGATTCCATTTCCTCTTCAGTCAACTACTACTGGTGCTTTTTCTTCTTCTTCTTCTTCCACTACAGGAACTTTTACAAAGCTCTGCTACTCATGAAAGGAAGAGAGAGAGAGAGATGTTATTTGTTAATTTTTTGTTTCTTTTCCTTTCTTCAATCAAAGCCTATGACTATGTATGCAATAGTATAAGGGTATTTTAGAAATTACAAATGCATTATCCAAGAGAAAAGCTGATGTGGCACTGTGCATGTTGACTAGTGGGATCCAATTTCATTGACTGTATTTTCAAGCAAAGAAAATCGATTAGAACCACTTGATTGACAAAAAATTTAGGAGTTCAAACACTCAATTGCAAAAAAGAAAAGAAAATTCAACCATCAAAATAGCAAATTTTAAAAAGTTCAACCACCATTTGTGTAATTTTTCTCCACGGGAAATAACAATATACACAAAAAGTTAAACCACAAAGATGAAAGAATATCTTCCCGTCTTTGTTATTGCTGATACTTTTTATATAGTATAAAAGTGAAAGTGCCCTAGAGGGGGGGGGGGGGGGTGAATAGGGCTATCGAACAAAAATCAAAACTTAAAAACAAATAAGCAAAAATGAAAGAATGTTGAGAAAGAAGAATGATGAACACAAGTATTTAAGGAGTTTGGATTCTCAACAATCCTACGTCTCCACCTAACTTA